>PNEQ01036580.1:0-65065 GCA_003012365.1 Medauroidea extradentata | reverse complement strand
CCTCCATCTGAAGATGTCCCAGCCCCCACGACGGCTCTTGGACGGGCTGGAGCAGGCTACCGAGTAGATGGTCCAACACAACGTCTCTTCTGAGGCGGAGCAGGTCCGGTTGCACTTTGCAGCATGTCTTGAAAGAGTGTCTGCTCGAGTGAAGCCCTTTCCACACTTTGTGCAGGTGAAGGTATTCTTCTCCATGTTGAACTTGCAGGTTTCTTCATGACGATGCGCATGATGTGTGTGAGCAAACACAGTGTTGCAGAACTTGCACTGAAGCGTTCCCATTGCAAGATCGAATATGACGCTCCATATTGTCCTTGCGAGGGATGGAGACTCCACACATCTCGCACACCTGGAGACCTTCCCTGAAAGGGTTGAGGTGGCAGATTCACTCATTATGCAAGCCAGTCTTGCGAACAGTAAACACCTTACCACAGAACCCACACTGGAGCGACGAAGGAGGGACAATGGCTGAAGCAGCGACACTCTCCATATCAAATTAAAAAAACTAAGAAATAAAGGCAAAGACTGAAGAGAAAATAACTATGACCTAAGCAAACAATTAGGATAAATAATAATGGAGACCCTAAAAATGAAGATTAAGAGGAATAATAAAGAAACTAGCAATGAATACTAAGATAAATAATAACTAGAAATCTAACTAGAAAAAAATCTGAAGAACTGTAAATCTGTCAGTGATCCTAACTCTAAGAAATGACTGTAATCTGCAAAACTTACTGTAAACCTAACCAAACTAAAATCCTAACTATGGAACTAACTCTAACAAATGGCTATAAACCTAAATATAAAATATTGAATTACTAGCTATTGAAATAATAAAGAATAAACCTAACCTATAAACTTAACTATAATAATACTGAAGAATTAATTATGAACCTAACTATAAACCTATAAGAAAAACTAACAAAGCTGTGAAGCACTCGATGAACAATCGGCAAGCGATGAACAAAGGCTGAGAAAACCAGGCCTCGCAGCACCTTTTAAGAGCATTTGGGGGTGGTGGTGGGGGTGGATGTGATGGTGAGGGCAAAACAGCCCACTCCATATATGGTCACGTTTGAGAATGCAGTGTTTCTATTGGTTGGTGAAAACACTCGGTCTCCTGATTTCCTGGGAAAACCCTATACTGGCATAGGCCAGTAAAAGTCATTACAGGTTCAGGTTTGAACAGGTCTACTGGCCCTACCTTAACCTACCTTGTGGTGCAACCAGGGCGATAACTCATCGCAAGCAGTGACTGTGTCCATTGCAGATCTGTATAGGCCCACAGCACCTGGACAGTACTTCACCACAGATGAGTAAGGTATTGTGTCGTGAGATCAGGTCTGTACTGGTATTCGAAAGATCCCCCACCCCTCCTCCTATTCCCCACTACTCCTTACAGCACTCCTCTAGTCAGCAATGTATTGCAACATCTCTATCGGCCTCGTCATGCTAATCGGGTGTGGAGATAAGGGCTCGCTCTGACGAGTCATGTCTCGTGACACACTTGCGAGGCAGTCCAGATGCATGTTACGACATCACATGTCAAACTTGTACCTTTCAAGTGTTGTAGCTGAAAATTTCTACCTCACTCAAGCCTTGTACAACTACACAACATAATATCTGAGCTTGTATTTTTTCATACTATATCTCGTAAGTAGTAGTAACTGGTTATTTCAGACACACAACATTTCATTTTTCCAAAGACATGTATTTATATTATTTTTTGAACAGTAACCATTTAAATGTATTTATATTATTTTTTGAACAGTAACCCTTTAAACCTTTGTCTCGTAAGTAGTATTAGTAATTTGCAGAAATCAATATTTTGGTTGACTAACATATTACAACTCTGTTTGTTAAAGGAAGTATTACTAAATTGCTAGGGAATAAAAAGTAATGAAAATTCATTTTAACATGTTTATTATTTTTTCTCCATGTAATACATATATACACATTTATACATACATCATACCAGCATTTCCCATCATGTATACATAACACCTGTATACCCCCAGAGCCTGGTTTTATATACACAATACAGTATTACCACAAAAACTATTTACATTCATCATTATTCATTGTCTTCAAGTACTTTTAAAATGTCTTTGATTATTGCAAATACATGTTTACGTACCAAGGAAGCAAGGTAGTCCTCACCAACGACAGGACACATAAATGTAGAATCACCAATGACATCTTGTCCTTCCATGGTTGTCTGGGCCCCAACATCATAATTCTGCATATGATCACCATCTGCAGCATCGTCACATGATGTAGAGGTGGCTTCAGTCTCGGGGAGCTCGGGCGACAAGAGTCTCTGCATAATAGATTGCTTTTCCAGTAGTGCACGAGCTACGTCTTCATTGGAGGCAGGTAGCTGTGTACTGCTCCGCATGTTGAACACTATGCATTTACCTTCAGGGTAGCAGCCAATCATCTCTTGACAATGTTCCCAACTGGTAGGATAATGTGCATAAAACCAATGTTCACCCAAGTTGCACTCTTCAGTGTATTCGCGGTGGTTGCCTTCACCATCCCAGTAGGAATACTCCACATACTGATCTCCAGGCTTTACATACTCGTAGTGCTCGGCAGGAGAGAAGCGCTGCATATTGTCACGTTGATGGTCTACAGAGAACTGAGTATCTTCACAAAATGGTGGTTGTGGCATAGTGGTGGTGGAGGTGTGGAGTGGGGGTGGAGGTGTGGTGGAGGGGGGTGCTGGGAAAAACCCACTCATCTTCTACATGGAAAACTGGTACAATTTATCAGAATGTTCCATATTCTCGTACACATACGACTGAAATGACACTTGATGTAGCAGAACAAACTTCCAGAAATTTCTGCTCCTTTTCACTTGCAGACTCGTCGATAAATGTTGCCTCCTCCATCTTGACTGATAATTAAGAATTGTCTTCGCCGACATATATTTACATTTTTCTTTTGTAGTATCCCTTCAAAAAATTTGCTGGTGAGAAAAATATCTTGCAACAGTTTTTCTCTATACACAGGACACCGGTGAGAAGCACAACCTGCTGTAAGGCACTGGGTACATGTGGATGTTATTGTACTTATGTTATGTTGTAGTCCATCGCATTTATCAACAACACACTCTGGTGTCTCAACCCACGATTTCATTTGGTCCAGAGTCAGTGGCAGTGGCAAAAATGGTTTGCACAAATTAACTGGGCAGTTATCCACATCACATGCCAAACAAGCTGTAACATTGCTAGTAGTGCGTGGTGAGAAGGGATTAAATGTTACACGAAAATGGTTGCCATTTCTACACATTTCAAAATAAATTGTGTTCAGAATTTCTCCATTCCACTCTTCACTTCCAAATCCAATATAAATTACACACTGTTTGCTGGTGACTACATAGGCATAGTTATCTGACCAGGGCTCGAACATGGGGTGAGGTATAGCTTCCTCCTTGGTGGGGTCAGGTCGTAATACTGGTTTGTAGTCTCGAACATCATTGGTGTCTTCAAAAATGTAGTTGCGAGCTTCGTAATTAAAGAATTCATAAATGTCATTGCGAACTTTGTCACTAAAGTTTATATGACTGTAGTTGGGATCTTCTATCATTTTTCTTCGATTCTGGTAAGCCTCGTGTTTTATACATAAAAACAGAAAACTTTCAGTTCCATGGACCCTGTACATGATGATGATGGATTAACGAGTTGACTATGATGATAAATATACTTAACACATCAGAGGTGTGCATGGAGACGTCCACCGAACTATCCCTTTGTTCAAAATAGCAGTGTGTGTCCAGCCACTGCACAGTTCCAACCAGCGAATAACTTGCTCATTATGTCTTAGTACGTAGGAGATTCAACTCTCACTGTTGTGGCGAATGATGATCTCACCTTTAGCTCGATTAATAAGCTCCTCAGTTGTGGATGGTAGCTGGCTATCTGGTCGGAGATGGAAAAAAGGACAGTCTACAAACTTGCAGGGAATAGGCGTCACACTGAACACATCTTCATCATTGACCCACAGAAAGTGTTCAAGTCCATTGCAGAGTTCGAGACGCTCTGGAAGACCAACAGGTATGTAGTGCACCCGACGAAAACCTACTTCCGCCTCGATGTAGTCGTGGAACTTTTCTGGTTGAAATCTAGTGTCCATTGTTCACCGTGCTGTAACGTAGTAACTTGACCGAGCAGTAACTGTGCGGTCCTCCCATCCGGGCCTGCTATATACTATCTACTCTGATGTCACACTAGCTCACGCCACTGGGGTTCCCAAACACCACAGTCGTAGCAGAATCACGTTCAGGCGTGAACAGATCAGGTCCCGCTCACATGACTCGCAGCCGTGTTCAGGCTTGTCGAACTTTGTGTTCAAGTAGCGAAGCGACGGACACTCGTAGGTACGTAGTTTGCATGTCTATAATATTAACATTTTAATTGCAATAAATACTTAGCCATTTTTTCTGCTCCACCCCAGCAATAAAGACAATTTCATCACCTATGATTTCAGTTAATACAACTTTAATTTTCTCATAATCCTCATATCCATCTTCCCAGTTTAGTCCGTGATAATTTTTTGTAAGCCATTTAATGGTGCGTTTACTTTTCTTGTCCAACAATTTCCAGTGAAATGGTGGCAGGAAGCTATGCGTTGTCACTTTTCCATCATTGTATGCTATGCTAACCTCTTTAAGAATAAATCCGAGTTGAGACTGGAAGCCCTGGATGCTTGTGTACATGTTGACGTCCAAAATCGAACTGAGCTTAAGTTAGTCTTTTCACCACTTTATCCATTGCATTATATGTTGCCAAACGGTCGTGGATAATGAGAGCGTAGGCCTGTGTGCCGGCAGGTATATTCTCCGCTGCTGTCATTTCAATGCGACAATCAATTACTCCTCTGTTTATACGATCGTCTTGTTTACTTACGTCAAAAACAAGGAGCGGGGCACTGCTCTTAAACTCTTCTGGTTCAAGCGTGGTCGAAGATTCGTGGCCATAGTATGATTTCTGGAAATCTGCAAACATTTGGTATACCAACATGAAAGAACCATTACTGAAATTCGCGTTCAAGTCCACATATGGAAAACTTTCAGAGTTCAAATAAACTTTGGCATTCTTTATATTGATGTGATCAAACTTTGAGCGATCTGCACTTGTGGCATTCTGTCTTCCGGTCTGGAATGCTAGAAATATGTAGCGAGGTTTTCCGTTTCAAATGATGATTTAACATTCCAATTTACATTTTGAGACTGAGTAAGGGCCGGACAAGTTTCCAAGCTCCACGAGCAGAAAGCTACATCTATATTCCTTCCTTTCTCGACAAACTTGAGTAGTTTTATTCTCTCTTCCATCTTTACTTGAACATGTGACAGCAGCCAGTCTATTGATTGTAAAGAGAGTGTTGTGACCTCTGGGTTTTCTGAAGTATCCAGTAAAGCATTTGTCTGAGTATTGGCTAAAAGTATGACCAACTCTGGTTTAGAATTCGCTATAATATGCTTGTAATCTTCGGCGAATACTAGCAACGAGGAAAGACATACACATATTTCAAATCTTCCACCTTCGTACACAGGAACTTTATAATTTGGTTCGATTCCCCATCCGGCCATTTTGGCTGCGGGTAGTTGGTTGTGTGTTAGACAGGTAGTTCTTCATAGTAGCTGTAATACTTACATCTCGTGTCTGATCAACCTCGACACCATTCAGTTCATAAGCAATTTTATTAATCATGTGAAGTACTCCATTTCTAATTATCTTGGTGGTTACAGGTAAGGCATTTCCTGCCTTTGTTAACATACCTCTTAATCTCAGGTATGAGTTGCATGGTAAAGTATAAATGTCCTGGTTTTGCACCGGTATTCGAACCTCTGACGACAGCTGGTATGGGCCAGGCAGATAAGGCGAATAAGCATGGAAGTCTTTGTTATGGAATCCTCGTAACTAACGGGCTCGTCCACATTCAGTATTTCTGCTTCCATTCTTCTTGACTTTGTAGCCTATACTCTTCAAGAACACAATATTTTACGTGTTAACACACTGGTTGCTCGTGACAAACTGACCTTTGGCTTGGTGGGGAGACTTGTTTTTATAATTTTTTTTCTAAAACTCAGGCCCATCTTTCTTTAAGTGCAAGCGAAATGTAATTTCTTCGTTTCTGAAATTAATTAGTTTATCATCCTGGTCGACTATACGAACAATAATTTCTGTACGTACTTTTCTATGAAAGGTGCATAAATTAGATTTTTCGGGACTTCTACCAGTTTGAATCCAGATGGAAAAGTCGCTGAAAACTCGTGAAGTGTATGGTTCGGTTTACCATTTAGATATGAGCCTGTTACAAGATAGCAGTTTACTCTTATAACATTCACCGGCAAGATGTTTACAGGCAGTGTTGACTGGTGTACTTTTCCACTCTCATACACGTGTTCGTAACCCAGCATGGATGCTAGAGTATCTTCTCTCGGTAAAGTCAATATCTTTGCTGCATAAAATTTCACTTTTCAGAGTGTTTGTATTTCCTCGCAAAACAAAACTTACATCAGGACCTAATGCTTGCTTGATGTATGCTGTAATGTCTTCGATTTCATACAATCCTGTAGGCACAGTAACCTCTTCAGTGATGTCATTTCTTACGTAGCGAAATTTGCAGTTTGAACTATCTACATTAGGTACGGAGAAATAAGTTTGGAAATCAATTAGCGCCACTGACCATGAACCTTTTGAATCCAGAGCTGGAAAATGCACAGAGCGCAGCTCTGAGCTCTTGCCCATCAAGATCAACGTTACAGACATGACTGATACAACGTAGTGCACGAGTCAAACATTTATTAATCGCTAAATAAGTACTTGAGACATAAATGACCACAGTTCCACTGGGTAGGTAATTGCTCATTGAAATAATTATAACTTAGTTCCATCCCCTTAAAATACTTGTGCACTTCTATGGGTGGGCGAAGGTTTCCAAAACTGTCGTAGTAATCAACATTATTTCCATATTTTTTATAACTAATCCAGTGAGTTCCTCGACCGTTAGTCGAATCTAAATTTATAATTTCACATTCGTTAAGTCTTGGTTTTGATGGTAATTTGTCTCTCATGAACACACCCCTGAAATTAGGTATTTCTAATTTTCTAGCAAACTTTATTATATCTAGGTTTGTTAGTGGTCTGTTGGGTAGTCGGTTTAAGAATGTTTCCTTCTCTTTCTGGTTCTTTTTTTCAGACATCCTCCACCCACAGGTATGGTCTTAGGTAAAGTCCTTTCCCATATTTGACCCTAGTGCAATAGCTTCCATTTGCTTGTTGTGGCATTGAAGTTCTTCCAGCTGCTTACCTTAGTTTTTCGATGTATTCACTGCTCTATCAATACCGCTAACTCCGCCAATCAGACCTCCTAGTGCTGCCAAGCCAGGCAGGAGTAGAGGTAGGAAGCCTCCTTCTTTCTTGCTTGCCTTCTTCTTGCGGCTTTTACTTTTCATCTGACTAACTAAATTTTTGTCAGACTGTTTGGATTTAATTCGGGTGTTTGTAGGAGTGGATGGGCTGCCCTTTATTCGCAAACCCATTCCTCGCTTGGCGTTAGTCTCCATGATTATGGATACTCCCCAAGCAGCAACTCTTTCACCAAACTTTGATTCCTTGGATTTAGCCATCTTTTTTGCTATGTTTGCAAGGACAATTTCAGCAGCATGTCTATCTTCCAGCTTGTTATTATTAGAATAGGCTATATCGTGCTCCTTGCACGCCTCGTCCAATTGGTTAACTCCGACGTCACCACGCTCGAGTTTCTTCTTCAGCTTAGTTCCTGGTCCACAGCACTGGTACCCAGGAATATGTGCTTCGAAAGGTAAGTTATTTATAAGAGTATTCACTAATCCTCTTCCTCTCTTGATCTTACTCCTACGAGACATTATGATACACTAAGTTACAATTACTTAATTATGTGTTTATATATTTTTTATTCAGTTTCATTCGAGACTTTTAACAGTATGGTTGTTAATTATGCATGTCCGCTGCCGCTTCTGTGGTAAAGTATTTACAGCCATGCGTAATATGTTACGGCATGAAGCAACTACATGCACAATGAAAACTTCAAGAATGAAATTTCAATGTGAAGTCTGCCAATGTCAGTTTACTCGGAGTGATATTTTGAAAAGACATACTCAAACTTGTAAAAACGATTCTGTGTTTGCTCCGCAATCTACTCCACATTTTCCACAATGTGTTCTGCACAAGACTATGCGTGCTCCGCACAAGACTATTCATGTTCCGCACAAGACTATGCATGTTCCGCACAAGACTATACAGTCTCCGCAAATGTCTCAAAACCCATTTAGTTATGCTGTGTTTGACTCCGCACACTCTCTGCATGCTCTGCACAAGTCTCTGCGTGCTCCGCGCAAGTCTCCGCGTGCTCCGTGCAAGTCTCCGCGTGCTCCGCGCAAGTCTCCGCATGCTCCGTACAAGTCTCTGCAAATGGCACTGCAGGCACCATACATAGCACCGCAAATGGTAAAGCAGGCACCGTACTTAGCACCGCAAATGGTAACGCAGGCACCGCACATAGTACCGCAGGCATCACAAATTGTTGGTGGTAATATACATATTGACAAGCAAGAAGTTAGTTTGCCCATTCGTATTACTACCGAAGATGAAGTCACCTCTCACAAATCAAGACATGGTCCCCTCCTTCCCAATAATGTCCGTTGTGTCATTGCAAGGCCATCTAATTGTGGTAAGATGTGTGTGCTCTTAAGCTTGTTGGAGGAGCCCAATGGTCTCCAGTTCGAGAATGTGTACCTATACTCAAAATCATTACAACAGCCAAAGCATCAGCGACTTTGAAAAATTCTAAGTTATATTGATGGTCTCGGGTATTTTCCATTCAGCGACAATGAAGCGGTGGTACCACCAAGTCAAGCTCTACCAAACTCTGTGTTTGTCTTCGACGATGTAGCTTGTGAGAAACAGGCATGTATCCAGGAATACTTTTGCATGGGAAGACATATGTCAGTAGATTCCTTTTACCTTTGCCAGACTAATTCGCATATTCCCAAGCAGCTATTGAGAGATAATGCGAATTTATAAGTTTTATTTTAGAATGGATGACTTGAACTTGAGACATGTTTACTCTGATCATGTTAATACAGACATGACTTTCGATAAATTCAAAGACGTGTGTGCTTTTTGTTGGAGTGATCCTCATTTATTTCTTGTAATAGCTAAAGACTTTCCTCTACTTAAAGGAAGGTACAGGCGTGGATTTGATCAGTTCATAAGCCTTCGTCAGTGAGAGATGAGCTACATAATTTCAAAGTTTGGCCATAATGGCCTGAAACGTAAAATGGAAAGTTGTTTAGTGCCTACTGATGATGGGAACTGTAGTGCCGAAGGAAAAAGACTTAAAAATATTGCAAGTCCTAGAGAAGATGGAGATGCTATTAACAAGGCATTTATTTACACACTTAATGGTGATTTGATTAGTTCAATACAAAATGTACTAGACAGAACAAGTAACGATATTGCAAGTATGATAAATGATGTGGATGTTAAACTCAGGGCTATTCCTGTTGATGTGGAGAATTTGCTGGACAGGAAACTTAATGCAGTTGAAAGTATAATAAATGAAACTTTGGCATGGACAAAGTCCTGGACCAGATTACAATGCACGTTACTAAACTTGAAGATTCAATTTAAATTATTGAAAATATGCTAACATCAGTTTATAATCCACCTCCAGTCATAGTTTTGGAAGAGGAAAATAACAAGCCGAGTTCTTGGCCTCCACCTAAGAAAAACAACATATAAATACTCTGTCTTGTCATTATAAGTGGGTAGTACAATGTCTGACATTGTCGGTGACTTATACGCCGTGATCAAAAGTATTCACAAAAAGTACTTGACAGCTCAGCATGCTATAATGGTACGTGATGTGATTAATGAAGAAGCTTTCAAACCTATAACAGACAGACTGGACAGTTTGAAGTCGAAACCACCTCCACCTGTAACAGTGAAGAAGGAAGAAGAGCCTCAAACTATAGTGAAACGCAAGAAACCTGCACAAGAAGTTGATGAAGATGATTTGCCTCTCTCCGAGTGGAAACAGAAAAAGGAACAAACCACAATGCTTCATGATTACTTGACAAACTCACGGTCCAAGGATAGTACATATGGAGAATACAAGCAAAATAAAAAAAATTTTTTTGGGGAAACAAGCAAATTTTATTCTTGCCTAGTAATGATGTATAAGTAGACTCTGTCGTAATCAAGCCAGCTTCTGGACTCTATGAATTACTGTTTAAACAGAATCCTGGTACTTATTCGCATGGTGCCCTGCAACAGTATAAAACCTTTAGAAACTTACGAGTGCCCATTTGAAGAATAACGATTCTAGCAGCAATGAATATAAGGATGAAACACAACCGAAATTCAACATTATTTCCCAGCTGTTCCCTGATGTAGGAACTACAATAGGATCTGGTCTTGATCTACGTAAAAAACAGAAAATGGGAGACTTTCAGAATATGTATACTGGAATGATGCTAATGAAACTGTAGACAGATTGAGATCGTTAATTGCTTCTCAGTAGGCTGGAAACAACTCACATACAAATGAAATATCTAGCATTATTTAAGAATTGCGTGAAGACAGATACATAGAATGAGTCATCAAAACATTGCTGGGGAGCTGCACAAACCTGCAAGGTGAAATTATCGTCGGCATAAAGTACATGTGTTTGGTTTGAAGGGCTTGTATCAAGCAGACTTGGTTGAAATGATTCCTTATGCTCGCAAGAATAAAGGCTACAAGTACATGCTGACTGTTATTGACTGCTACAGTAAATATGCGTGGGCAGTGCCTGTAAAAACTAAGAGTGGCAGGGATGTAACAAATGCGATAAATATTGTTTTGCAAGATAAAGGTCCATGCAAGAATTTACATACTGACCTCGGCAAGGAATTCTACAATTTTAATTTCCGAGCCTTGATGTTAAAACATAAAATAAACCATTATTCAACCCAAAGTGGTCTCAAGGCCAGTAATGCCGAACGTTTTAATCGTACACTGAAGAATGAAATGTGGAAGAAATTCTCAGCACAAGGAAGCTACAAGTGGATAGACATTTTGCCTCATCTGGTCTCGAACTATAACAATAAAGTACATAGGACCACGAACATTAAGCCTGTGGGTGTCGTGGACAACTCTTTATTGCACACTGTTTATAAAAATGAGAAGAAACTGGACCTGCACAAATTTAAAGCAAAGGTTGGAGACTATGTAAGGATATCACGAGTGAAGGGAACATTTACTAAAGGTTACACACCAAACTGGAGCACTGAAATATTTAAAGTGGTCAAGATTCGGCACTACGAACCAAGGACCTACTACCTAGAAGACATGGAAGGCAAGGCTATTCGAGGAGGTTTCTATGGCGAAGAAATTCTAGTTACCAATTATCCAAACATGTATTTGGTCGAGAAGGTTCTGAAGAAGATGCAATCCACGACAGTTGGATTCGACAATCAGACATTACATATAAAGAAAGTGAATTACGTATGAAGGAACAAATAAATATATTTTTAAGACTGACCTTCTGTGTTATTATTAAAAAGAAAATGTTCTTTTATTGGGAATAGTAGGAACTGCTACTGGTGTGTCTTGAAGGCAGTCTGCGATGACGAACATTGAACAAGTTGATACTCGAGGTGATGAGGTGGTCGAAGGCATGCAGTTTCGCGAGGAGCAGGGTTGTCCGGCAGTCTAATAGCCTAGGTCATTGAGCGAGGTGATGCGCGACTCTCGCGCGCAGCTGCAGACCTTGAGTCATGTCCTGCCACTTCAGGTAGTGACTCGTGAGCAAGTTAAGACTAGGGCATTACCTATCCGACTTGATGGTACCTGCGGCCGTCCCCTACGGCCAGTGACGTAGATTGCGACCACATGAAGGGAGGGTAGTCTTGCAAAATATTGGCTGGAGGGGAAGGGATGCGTGCCTAGAAATGACTCTCCTGAGTACTTGTGTCTTCAGTTTATGTTATGATGTCGAACACGATGTACATGTGGGACAGCGAGGACGACAGCACTCTCGACGAGCTGTACGATGCTACTGTGGCAGGGGCCTCATCGTCAGCTCGGCCGCCTCCGCCGCCGCTGATTCGTCTGGGGCAATAAGGTGCTGGCATTTCCATTGACGATGAGGACGAAGTACAAGTCGTCGGGGTTTATGGGGCAGCAAAGCATCCCTCTGACTCTGCCGGGCCTGCTCCAAAATGGGGACCAGCAATGGGGCGACCAGTGATGATGGTAGCTCCAATGGTGCCTGTGGTGGCAGAGGAGGTGGATACTGATGATGAGGACGGCGACAATGATGGTGACGATGACACTGATGAGGAGGGTGCCTCGTCCCATGGCGAGGAGGAGCACGAGGAGGAAGAGGACAACAACTAGAGGAAGAGGTGCGGCGGGAACTTGTTGCGCTGCGGGCCCAGGTTTGGAGCCAACAGGAAGAGATCCTAGACCTGCGGCTCCGACTAGAAGCACAGCACGCCGTGGCAGGGACCCACCACACCACTACCACCCGCTTCCAGGAGGAAGTACTCTTCCTCCTCATGACATTGCTGGGACGAGGACCTGTCCAGCAACCTCCATAATTGTAAATATGTATATAGTGTAAATATGTGTATAGTGTAAATATTAGTGTTAATAAATGTAATATTTTTTATAACTTACATTGCATGTGTTGAGATACATTATTCACCTGTCATAACTTTTTCTTAAAGAGCATCAGATACACCAGTCCTTTAATCAGTGATTACATGCCACACTATTGCATTACTGAAAAAGGTTTTTAAAATTGAAATAATTAATTGAAAGGAATAATAATGAAGTTATTACACAAAAATAAAAACAAATTACTTTGGTGAGGTATCATACATGTCAAGACTTGTCAATCTAGATGTCTGGAGGTAATCATGAAAAAAGAAATATTGGTGATAGGTGTGAGAGTCCTGCCAATGGTACATTACCCGTCGTCCTTAAGCAGATATGTATACTGGTGTAGTCGATTCAAGTGAGTAAATAGGAAACAAAAATGGTGCCTCAAAGTACTATATATAATAATAGATTATTTTTGGCAAGGGGGGGGGAATTTTAGAAAAATAAATATGGCGGGCTCCAGAACATGTAAACAAATGACTGATGAAATTGGGGGGGGAAATCATTCCAAGATGGTGAATGATTTATAAAGAATTTTTAGATTTTTTTTTAATTTTTAAAATTTTGGAAAATTTTGAAAGTGATGTAATCCAAGATGGCGACCGGAAATAAGATGGTTGCCGGAAACAAGATGGCAGCCGGAAACAAGATGGCAGACATGGCACCTCAGCACCTCACCCGCATCCCGCTGTCCCAGTAGGAACATAATACATCTACTAACCTACTTACATTAACCATTGTTGTATAACTAATATACAGAACTGATATTTCTACTTTGCTCGTCTTAACTATACACGACCCCTCCTTTCTACCCTACATATCGTAGTCAGACAAAAACATAACCTAAATGAAACTAATTACAGTACAACAAAATCTTAAGAAGAGTCTTCAGTATTTTTTCTATTTAAACATAACCACGGTTCATTTTTACCTTGCACATTAATATCAAAGTCCATCATATTTCTAACCACCATGAATTACATAAGTGTTTCCAAAATACGATTTTTTATGTAATTTAATTTGTCTAGGTAAACAATTCCGAAAAAATAATATTTTTAAAAGGGACTAACATGTACATATGATTATTTTCAATAACATAACAATTTTTTTATAAAAATTAATTCAGATCAAGCAAATTAAAGTAGATTTACTTCATTCGCGTGTAGGGTGCTGGAAGCGTCTGTGCTAGAGAGACAGACAGAGAGAGAGAGAGAGAAAGAGACAGAGACTGATCACACTACGCCTACAGCCAGTAAGGTGTCAGGTAGGCTTAGGAAGGGAAGGGGGCCGGCGTGGTCGTACCGAGCCACTAGCCAGAGCTCCGGCCAGCTATATAGCTTTATAGCTTTAGTGGAGAATATTAAAACGTAAAACTTTGTGACTTTGCAAGTCTATATTTTACAAACCGTTGCTTGGCTTTGAAAAACACATACACTATAGAATTTATTTTTAATTTCTGAACAAGTAGTGTGTGTTTTTTTTCTGATGCGTCCACAGAGGTTCGAACCAATGTCCCTCTTGGTAAAAATCATGTTTAATATAGTGTAAAAAATTAAGCTTAACATGACTCATGGTCGGGCACATACAATAAACTGATCAAAGCTTTCTGCCACGTCCCATACGTAGGGCTCAGTCTTTTGCCATCTCTAGAAATCCAAACTTATCTTTTTAGCTAACTTGTCTTCAAATTCAACAAAAGGGCTGTCTGTGTTAAGACGATCGTCGCACACTTAGATCACTGACACAAAACCGTTATATTTCGTACAGCATAAGATATTTTCCTGCGAAGTATTTTCTTATTCACAAGTTCAACACTTTTGCTTTTTAACTTACCTTCAACTATATAAATATCATTGTTATTTATAACTAATTTTATTACCTTCATATTCACCTTTAACTCTTGTTTCGTTTTTGGTCATAGCAAAACAATAAAAAAATATGAAGCGTTAAAGAACACATCTATAATTAAGTTTCTGCTCGAAATCATGTCGAACTAACTTATCTTCCATACAGTTATCAGTACACATAGCCACAATACTTATCTATAGCTTCGTCTTCAATATTTTATGTAACAGGATCTAGACCTATCAGTCAAATATTACTTGCTCTATATCATGCTGTAAAGCACTAGCTAGCACCATAATCCAGCGACACTTGTAATATTCGTTTTACACACTACCTACTAAATTATCAAGATAAGTCAAATATACAATCAGCATATCATTTTAGATTTGTATGTGTCAAAACAACCATACTTCTTATAGCATTTTATCATCCATCCATAACATACACTTCAATATTATCTCAGCATTCATTAACTAACCGAGGCAAGTCACATAGTAAACTATTCGTTACTTTACATTAAGTAAATATCATCACATATGTCCAATGTTAAATCGAACATCCATACCACATGAATATATAAACTGCACCTTTCAATCATATAACTTAACACAACCAAAAGCCGTCCCTCTTATACCAAATATCAATAGCTGGTACATGCTACATACGGTACCATCTCCAGTACATTAATGCCGGTCAAAACATAGCCGATAATAATTATTCGCTAAACTTTTCTAAGTCGTACAAACCTACATTTCGTTCTCATCCATCAAACTAAACTCAATTTTCATCTAGACAAACGCACCTTCATTACTCACTTGTACTACACCAGACATATTACTCAGTCAGGCAATACACATAAAACTCCATTGGAACATACTATTAAAACTCATGTAAAGTCAATGAAATATACCTCAAACCAAATCATTCTCCATGTAACATTTGATCGTTTGTTTCCGAAGTCACATAATTACTATGAATGTATCCAATTTTTTGTACCTGAATTCATGTCATGACTAGACAAACGAACATAATATATATCACTTGGTTTTTATAAATAAGGGTTATAGTCATTTTTCCATAATACTGAACATTCAATGACTAGAATCATTACACTGAGTAAAATCTGATGCTGTCAAGGCACTCAGTCGTAATTTAACGAACATATAATATATTCTGAAGGTCCGATCAGTTACTTATGTCAGTTAATGTACTCAAATAATTTTTCTCATATACATCAACATTATTTCCTATTACTACTATCCTAAAAGAAACTATCATTCATAAATATTCGGATTATATTGAATTATACATACCATGTTAAAATAATTCAGCTTAGATTATAAAAGAAATAAATGTAATTTATTAAATCTAACATTTTCGTAAATATACTAGTATATACGGCATACTTTACCTAGATGCACAATACTAAACTTTGAAGATAATATTTTCTAACAATAATATATTCTGTCCTATATTAGCTCGACCATACAGACTTTTATTATACTCACACACAAACTCACATGCAGAGCAAGTTCATACACGAATATAACTTCACACATGCACTTACCCAGCAGAGCAAGATCATACTCGAACATAACTTCACACGTGCACTTCCCCAGCAGAGCAAGATCATACTCGAACATAACCCCCCCCCCCCACACACACACACACGCGCGCGCGCTTCAACAGAGCAAGTTATCACATGGTCATGCACACACACACACACACACACACACACACAAAGCAGTGTATGTTCGTACTTGATATCAACTCTATGCGTGCATCCCGCTCACGTTATTTGTAATATCGCAATACCATTCCAGCAATGAAAAACGTCCCTGTCACTATCTAATCCAAATTACTATTACAGGCTGCTACTAAACCACACTGAATTTACACATTTCCAACAAAAAAATAGTTGATTCCATCCCTTCATACCATCATATCTCTTTACCTTATTCCCTCGTCAGCTACCATACAATTAAGTTATTGCTATTTCTTAATATTTCATAAAATCTCTCACTCATATCGCACCATACGTACAACACTCCAGACCACACAGCCCTTGTGATTTTCAGAAAATTCTTTACAGAATATGTATAGGCCAAGCTCAACATTTTTGTTATTATAACTTACAGCAAGACTGCATATGTTTATTTGAAACGTTACTTACGAGAGCGAGCCTGTAGCTTCCTAAAATCTTGCCAGATGCTCTCGTATACGGTGCTCTGTGACGATAGTTATCTGCGCCATATCATTTATAACTATGTAGATTTCATATCTATGCAGATTTGATTAGTTTCCAGCATTCTCACATCAAGATAATGTAACCTAAATAAACGTTATGCTCATCTATCATTTACATTTTAGTGAAAAAAATATTAAAATGTACACTCATTGTACATATACTCTTAATACTTATCACTGGCATATCATGGAAGACTCTATCATAAGAACCAACTTCAAGACCAAGAAGATTAATATAAATTCAGCTAGTCACCACTTCCTTTGTCAAACCTAAAGCTTAAAACTTATACATTTTGTAACATATTGATTTTAATAAACCAGTTGCAGTCATATTTATCAGTAAAATTTTCGTTATTTTAGACATTCGGAACCGAGTTCCACGTTACTTCTTAACACTGCTTGCTTAGCATTTTCGTATTTAAGTTATAATCCTATCATGTACAGTATAGTCTTATGCAAACGAGTTTTCATGTATGTATAGTTCAAATAAAACTTACTAAAATAACTTCCATCTTACTTTTTTTCTACATAAAACACTCTAATGTCAGTACTTTTATCCAGAGTAATTAAATATTACCCAGGAAAATAAAATTATCAACCCGGGATTCTATTGACTGATAAATTTCGATTTTATTTCAGTCCTGAAGAAAACATAAAAAATGATCGTATCTCAATAATCATATTCTACAGTCACATATGTTGTAGTTATTTTTTTAAGTATAGTTTCTGACATGAGTGTTTATTCCTTGTTTATTCATATATACAGAACTACAATTATCACATGAGTAAATCTTGTAGGCGATACCGAACTTACAGTTGCTTTCTTCGTGTATGCATAGAGCACAGATTCTGGATAACAGTTTACCGCAGTACTTGCATTCATGCTCCAATGAACGAGAAACCTTTCCTTTGCATGTTTTCCTGTGTCTAGTCAAGATATCATTACGAGTAAACAATTCGTCACAGTTAGCACACAGGTAAGTCTTGTATGATACACTTTACATACAGTGACTTTGCTCATGGCGACGAGCATTCGAGTATGTACTAAATGAATTCCCACAGTAGCAACACTGTTTCAGAGAAGTATGCATATGATTACCAGAGAACACTTCCGGCTGAATGGTCGCCACTGATACAGATGTCAAGTCTTCGATCTCCGATGCCATCTTCTTAACGTTAAGTACCTATAAATGAATATGTCGATCTGCTTTCCAGCATGTCTATCGACTAACTGAGCCCCTTTTTACATAAACAGTGCTTAAATATCACCATTCATTCAATGCTAGCTACTTCGATTATTCGCATGTACCTAGCTAGAAGCTGGATAGCAACGATGCCGATGTCGTTAACAGCACGGGCGATAGGCTGTAATATCATAATTCTGCTAGTCGTCGTTAGGGGGCCATGGTGGACGAGGATTCAGATCTCTCGCCTCCCACCAAGGCGATCTGTGTTCGGTCCTAGGATTTTCGCATGCGTACATCGCGCCAGGCGAAGCAGTTGATCGGCGGGGTTTCTCGGAGATCTCCCGTTTTCCCCCACCATTACATTTCAGCATTGCTTCATACACGTCGTTGAGCGTTGAGCAAAGTCTCTCATTCACTCACTAGTCACCGTTCATCATGAGAAGTCATCGTTTCTTCGTCAATATTATATCACACCAACATGTAGTAGTGTAAGTTTACATTTTCTTTATTGGTCGAGTTACCCATTAAAATATGACATCAGGAGTAAGCTACGTCTATGTAAGCTGTTCTAACTCACATACGTGAAAAGCTAATAACCATGGAGCACAGTCGAGTATAGCTGTATCCTACTGTAGGCAAGTTGATATCATATACATCATAAACTGTTCTGCGAACATAGGACGGCTAGTCACTTTGTACAGTTACGAGAGCTCGGTTTCGTTTGTAGAAAGCTGGTGATGGTCTGAGTCGTTTAATTATCACTAAACATTCCATAAAAAAATTATCTGCGGGAGTTAAGAATCTTTCGTAAGTCCCTTTCGATACTCAGTACCATATTCTTGCCCTGTAGTCAGTAAAACGCTCAATGTACGCTACTAGGATACATTTATTATTATTATTTCAGCCCCCTAGCACCTATATCCCTTTATATTCTCAAAAGATTCTACCAGTCTTAATCTAATCAGAGTTCGGTTTGTGCTTATCTAAAATAAGCAGCTCAATCTCACATCTGTACACTAGTAAGTAACAAAGTGATTAAAACAACAATATCTCTTTTTATATTCACAACTAAATACACTTGTCATACGCGACTGTCCCGGTAGCTCAGTTTGAAATTTGGTCTAATGGTCCTGGGTTCGAACCCCTGCCAGGACTATATTATTTTCTCATCTTCGTCCAACAAGAAGTCTTTTTTTTCACCAGACAAAAAGATACCCATGTTGATTCCCTGACATGAATTACAGTACATGTTGACATGGTAGGGTAGGTGGTATGAGACGAAAAACATAAATGAATAAGGACTGTTTGGTTTATTTTATACTATGGGTGTTAGAAGTGCGGGTGCGATTTCGGGTGTATTAATACGTCTATCGGTCACTTGGGAACGTGACGAGATGATTACGACGAACATGTTAAAAGTTGAGAAGCTAAAGCATCTACGGTTGTATAAGTTACAGATATTTATAATAAAAATGTAATTGTACTGAAGTGGTTGGCTTTCTGAGGTAGTCTGAAGAAAAATATTAAAATGAACTCAGCAAGGACTTACGTACATTTAATCATAGTATGAGAGAAAATTCGGTTCGATAACCTTGAGAAGAGTTGGAAAATCACTGAGTTAAAAAATGAAATGTATGGTTGGAGTGCTATTACAATAAACCGCTACCGTATTAAGACACACACATTGTAGAAAAGCGAACAGGTCAAAGCACGTACCACTGTACGATATTTATTAAATTGTATGAATAAGAGATGTTTGTGTCAGGTTATATGCGATGTAACTTACTTTGCCCAACTCACTTCGGAAATTAAAAAAGAACATGATACGTTTGATATTTTCTGTAACTAGTGGGAATTTTAGCAGTGAAGAATAATTTTATCTACTTCAGTGAATAAGTAATGATGAGAACAACTTTGAACAACTTTGACTAGCACTGCGGTAGCTTTACCTCTGTTGGTGACATCTTAACCAGTGATGTTTAGCACTACCGACATGACGGCGTGTGGGACTTCCTTGTCAAAACTGATAATATTGTGACATGGTCAACGAAGCATGGATGAAGCTTCTGTTATGAGACCTTAGTTTGCATTGTGACGACACGACGTTGATGAGAACACCAAACTAAGGTTTTTTTGTTGCTCAATCAGGTAAAACATGGACATGACTGAGATAATTTTAAAGTCAAGACTATATATATCTTCAAAGTATGCGGTGTTTGATTTACAAGTAGTTGATTATATATAATATTGTTGCGAGCCGCTACTGTCTGGCTAGGCGGTGTAGTACGATACTGTGGTGGCGGAGCTAGGACACCTCCTTCCCGCCCACTTCTCGGCGCTGTGGTTGTCGGGCAGTGCTGCGAAATACAATACATTGGCGGCAGTCCTAAAAGACCTCCTCGGGTGCCGCATGGATTGTATTACTCCATGATAACCACCTGCACCCAGTATCGGGTAACCGAGGGAAAATATCGGTACCTGGAATGATCCTGTTCCCTATTTATCTCTCGGGGTGGTGCTTGACTTTGAAGTGACATCTTTCCAGGAGGTTGGAGAACAGAGACCCACCGAGATAATTCGAGAAGAAGGAGGGTGGGGTATGTAAAGGGGAGCTGCAGCAGGAGCGAGAGAGTTTTGGCTGGCAGGTGCCTAGTGTGATCTGAAGTGATAGTGACAAGTATTGGATTGCGACGACTGTTCGAGGGTTTTCAAGCGAGTGGGACCGCAGCAAGTGGTAGGAAGAAGGTATTTCTAGGCCAGAAAGATTCTTCGGTATTATTTAATTGGGTTCACCATTGTGAATGACTAGTAACCTTTCCATATACAGAGAACTTATTTAGATTTTTTTTATCTTTTATGTAAATATTAGTAATTTGTGCTGTTTGACATTTACTGTATAAATCATTATAGACATAGGTTATTTTTTTGTATACACAGTTGAAAATAAACTAGGTTAGCTTTACACTATTTATTTTATCAAAGACCTCCATCACCAAACATACCTAGCCCGCAATTTGTAACACAGGTGTCGGAAGTTGGATGGAGGCAATTATTTAAAATTTAATCAAATTTTTAAATGATGTTAAAATTAAGTGTAGATGGTTAGATATTTAATCATACTTGTTAATTTTTATTAGGTAGGAAATTTTAGGTTATAAGTTTATGTTTACAAGAAAAATGGCTAGTGAGTTAGAGGGTTTGCGAGCACTAATAGAGGGACTGAGTAGCCAAATAGCTAACGAAATAAGTGGTGTAAAAACAAAAATAGAGGGTAGTAATGAGAATGTAGATAATAAAATAGACTGTGTTAATGAGAATGTAGACAAGAAAATAGACAGTGTTAATGAAAATATAGACAGGAAAATAGACAGTGTTAATGAGAATGTTGACAAGAAGATAGAGGGAATTAGTGAGCTAGTGCACACTAAAAAAGAGTACGTGGACAAGAAAATTGAAAGTGTTTCTCAAATGGAGGACCTAAAAATTGACAATGTCAGTGAATTGGTGGACCAAAAATTGACAGTGTTAATGAAAATGTCGAAAAGAAAATCGGAAGTGTGAAAGACGACCTGCAGAAAGAGGTGAGTGTCTTAAGGACAGAATGGGAGACATTTCTACAGCGACAGGCAAGTGGTCAGCCATCGGTGTGCCAGGATAGTGGCTCGACGAAGCCAGAGCTGAGACATCAGGGTAACGACGGGAGGTGCTCTGCGATGTCAGGATCGTCGGTAGGACTACCACAGAACATGAGTATTGCTGAGGTTGCCATGACTGGGATTGGAAAGGGTGTTACAATCAAGCCTGCCCCTTATGATGGCCAAACCCCATGGCGTGAACATCAGCACCAATATGAGATTGTTGCAACCCTGAATGGTTGGACAGAAGAGCAACATGTATACTACCTGGCAGCAGTGTTGAGGGGCCCTGCACTTAGTATACTTCAATCTTTGCCTGAACGACATCGCCTGGAGTATTCTACGTTAGTCTCTGCCTTGGAGCTGCGCTTCGGGGATCGCTATTTACGACATGCCCACCATGCCCAACTTCGAAGCCATAGCCAGTGATCTGGAGAGTCACTTCAGGAACTTTGGCAAGACATTGTGAGACTATCCCATCTGTCACTTGAGGGGTGTCCAGAGGAGGCGCGAGATGTACTTGCAATTGGGTTCTTTGTTGATGCCACTGCAGACTTGGAGGTGCGACAAGCAGTACGCCTGGCAGCGCCTCGTACCATGCAAGATGCTCTAGCGCATGCACTGAGAGTCGAGTCAGCAAGGCAGGTGCCAGCGAATCGGCGTGTGGTGCGAGCAGCGAAAGTAACAAGTAAAGTAGAGGGGAACAGCATCGAGAATACCCTTAAGGAAATGAAGACAGCAATCAGCATCATTTCCAGCAGAGTTGGTGCTTTGGAACACCACCCTCAACCAGGAAAGCGGCCAGAGTGCTTGGAGTGTGGACGACCTGGACACTTGAGAGCCCAGTGCTGACAGTATCAGCGAAGAAACCAGGACCGAGAGCCAGGTAAGACCAATAAATTAGTTCAAAAATTCGGGAAACATGTAAACAATGGTCTTGAGGGGCGAAGGTCGGTGATTGCTGAAGGTAAGACCCCACAATTCCTTCGAGTACGTTCGGTGAAACAGGAAATTGATGCATTGCTGGTAGAGGGCAGCCTGGATGATGTACCCTGTCAGAAGGTTGTAGATATAGGGGTGACCATTACAGTTGTCAGGCCAGACATCATTGTGCCTTTCCCCCCAGCAATCACGTGATCAAAGTAATGGAGTGTGCATGTTAACCACTGTAACTGGTGAGACAACACCAGTGAAAGAGAAGAAGTGTGTGCAACTAAAATTGGGTGAACTAGAGTTAGAACATGAAGTCTACATAGCATATATTGCGGATGCATGTTTACTGGGACTAGATGTTCTGCGAAAACTAGGATGCTGCATTGACACTCGACTGGGGGTCTTGAAGATAGGTGAAACAGAGTTGATACTGACACCACGACCAGAATTATCGTCACCAGTCAGCTGCCCTGTAGTTTGTTGTCAGGCCACTGTGTTGCCCGCTTGTAGCGAAATTGTGATACCAGGGCGCTGTGTAGGACAGTTTGTAAGGCGCCTAGGATTAATCGAGCCTATGAGAAGAGGGAGCAGCCAGGACTTTGGTTTTATCAAATTCAATTAATTTCCCTGTTAGAATGATGAACTTGACTGACAAGGCAATTCGTCTTGAGGAGGGGGCAACGATTGGCTTGTGTAAGCAGGTTTCCCAGATAAATACCACTGAGTCTAAGGTCTTAAAGTAGGATCTTGTGTAGCATACTCTGCCAGAACCACTTACAGAACTTCTGAAGAGGGCAAAGGAAAACCTGGACTGAAGACAAGAGAATGCTGTTGCAGAACTCTTAATAAAGAATCAAAATGTTTTTTCATGTGGTTTACATGATCTTGGTAGGACATCTGTGGCATGTCACCATATTAATACAGGAGATGCCAGACCTATCAAGCAACACCCTAGATGTCTACCTCTTGCTTCACATGAGGTAGTTGATGACATTCTGAAGGAAATGAAGTATTTGGATGTGATAAAGCCATCGAACAGCCCCTGGTCATCTCCAGCTGTGTTGGTCAAGAAGAAAGATGGCTCAAGAAGATTTTGTGTAGATTACCAGCGGCTGAATGATGTGACCAGGAAAGACACCTACCCACTTCCTCGGATAGATGACACTCTGCATAGCCTGGCTGGATCCCAGTGGTTCTCAACCTTGGACATGAAAAGTGGTTACTGGCAATGTGAAGTGGCCCCGAAAGATAGATAGGACTGCCTTTCTGTACAAGGGAAAGGAACTTGACAATCCAAGGTCATGCCAATTGGACTGTGCAATGCTCCAGCAACATTTGAAAGACTTATGGAAAGAGTACTACCTTTGGATATTTGTCAGGGTTATTTAGATGACATTGTGGTTACAGGGAAGACCTTTGATGAACACCTGACACGTCTTGATTCAGTGCTTCAGAGGATAACAGCAACTAATTTGAAGCTAGTTCCCAAAAAGTGTAATTTGTTCCAAAGGAAAGTGAAATTTTTGGGACATGTAGTGTCGGCTGAAAGGATAGAAACAGATCCAGAGAAGACAAAAGCAATTAGAGATTTGCCACATCCAACTGATCAGACTCAAGTAAAATGTTTCCTTGGGCTGTGTGCTTACTATCGGCATTTTGTGCATGGATTCGCCACAATATCAAAGCCATTACATGAGTTGACTGAGACTAAAAGAAAATTTTTCTGGACCCCCGATTGTGAATCCCCATTCAGAAAATTAAAGGAAATTTTGGTTTCACCTCCTGTTCTAGGTTATCCTAGTAGTGATGGACAGTTCATTTTAGACACTGATGCGAGCGATGTGGGAATTGGTGCTGTGTTGTCACAGCAGTGGCGTCTCGTCAGGGTAAACAAGGCAAGCAGTGCTTGCCCAGGCAGCTTCCTGATAAAATGCTATGGCTATAATAAATACTTACTTACAACCTTGTCTCTACTATAAGAAGCTAACTATGAATCGTGCAGATAGATGTATTGTTTACGAATTCCGCTCGGGTTACAACACTGTCAATCGGAAGATAAGAAGAACTCGTAAACAACAAAAGCAAGCTGTTTAAAAGCACTACCAGTAATGCTTCCAGAGGATAGAGTTGCCGTAATAGTATTCGTGATGAATGAAGGGGTTGGAGGGGTGGCTGGGCGGAAGGAACACGGGAGGGGATTGGCTACGGGACGCTGTGTTAGAAGCTACGATTGCAGTGCTTTTTCACCGAAGTGATCCGAATATAGCCGAACCTAGCAGAACTACCACTTTAGTGATTTTGTTACCAGTAACTGTTATTTCAGACAATGTATTACTGGTCAAGTTTTGTAACTTACACGTGGCTAAACAGGAAGGCGAAGACTGTTTAAACGGGTACTAGTAAATTGGAAATTTTCATTTCTATTGATAAGATAGATCTCTGGTGATATTCCAATGCCATTAGTGGTTTCCTGTAAACTTCAGTTGGCAACACTGGTCATCGGCAGTTGGTTTTTCAAGTTACGAATCCAATATGTTAGCAAAGTTCCCACGCTGTACGGTAATACTGCCAAGTGAATACTATCGTATTTTATTTAATTTGGTTATTGTGGGTTGAAATTTACAATTATTAGCTGCGCTATCTAAACTAGGAATTAAAAATGGTCTTGCGAGACGAAAATCCAAGATACATAAAATGAATGAAACGGAAATGTGGATGCAAGTGTTGTGTGTGTGGATTACATGCTAAACCTCTTTCCAGCAGTGTTTTTACTGTTCTAAAAAGCTGTGACCTCATCAGTGAAGGTAGGTAAACACCTGAAATTTACGTAAGTCAACATGTTTGTAATCTTATTTTTAAATTTCTCTTCATTCGAAATGTTTGCAAATGTAGCAGAATTAATTTCGACAATGGTGTTTTGTGCTCAGTTCTCATAACCAGATCTGAACTATCATTGTGAGATTGATTGTAGACTGTAATTTTTTAGTAGACTACTTTTACTATAAAACATTTTGGAAACCCAGTTGCCAAAAGAAGACTTAGTAACACTAAAACTAACTTTGAAAATCATTCAATTTTGCAAAGTTAGTATTACTAAGGCTTTATTGGCAACTGGGCTTCCAAAACATTTCTTTGTAAAAATGTAAAAATCGTTCAACAGTGTTGATGGCAGGATATTAAACGAAGGCTTTATGAGAGTGATGTTTATGATAATGCGCATGCCGTAAATTTAGTCAGTGGTCTCGAACATCGGCCACATCACCAGCCGTGATTTCCCAATGCGCAGGGGCGTCAATTCTGCATGATTTTTTTGACAGTGACCTTGTTGCATCTTTTTTTATTAAGTATGTATAAATTAGAAATTTTATTAATAAAACTTCGGTGTTATGTGTTTACGTTAGTATTATGTAAATAACAAATTATAAAAGAAAATTTATACACATATCCTTCTAAATCCAGGGGAGATTTTCCCCCTTCCCCTAAATCACGCCCCCGCTAACGCGGCTTTCTGTGGATAGTTACCTGAAAATATGACCCACTCTCTGGCTAGCTCATTGGTTTTATCTTAAGGTATCAGGTATCCCGACATCCCGTCATATTGCCTTCACGCATTCTAATATTGAATCTTTGACGCGATACCGCCATATAAGCCATTACAATTTCCGTTACATCAGTTGTTAAACTGGCTGCCATGCTTGTTGCCAGGGAATATGCTATAGTCGATTTTATTATCTCTCTTCTGTTAAATATACTCCTAGTTTTAAGCCGCCCCTCCTCTTTCCCTTTTTAAGCGCTAAAATCCTGGTAGTCGCAAATATGATTAGTAGCTTGCCTTTCAAATTACGTCACGCATTGCCACTGTGTCACAGATCCAGGATGGAAAAGAGAGGCCATTAGAGTATTTCAGCAAAGTGTTACATAAGTCTGAAAGAAAGTACTTTGTAACTCGCAGGGAGCTCCTGGTGATGGTCAAGTATATTTCACATTTTCACCATTACTTATATGGAAGGCATTTTATTCTACGAACAGATCATGCATCATTACATAGGTTACTGAACTTCAAAAACCCAGAAGGGCAGATAGCTAGGTGGATGCAACACCTTCAAGAGTACGATTTTGAAATACAGCACAGACCTGGGCGCTTACACAACAATGCTGATGCACTGTCCAGGAGGCCATGCGAGCCAATATGTTTTCATTGTGATCGTCAAGAAGGGAAAGCTGGGAAGACACCAACTGCTCGGATAACAAGAATCCAACCTTCTCCATGGAGCGATGAAGAGATTGACGAAGATCTGAGAAAGGACCCTGCTCTTGGGCCAATACTAGAATGGAAGGAAAAAGGCCAGCGCCCAGAGTGGGACGATTTATCTAATCAAAGTACTACAACTAAGGCATACTGGGCACAATGTGATTCTCTATCTCTGAGAAATTGTATCCTGTTCCCGAACTGGGAAAGTGCAGATGGCAAAGAAACACGCCTACAGCTGGTACTCCCAGAAATTAGAGTTCCAGAGGTGCTGAAGGAACTTCATAGTTCAGCAGTTGGAGGTCATTTTGGAGTTAATAAGACCCTCAACAAAGTTAGATTGCGATACTATTGGCTACATTGCAGGGATGATGTCGAGAGGTGGTGCCGAACATGTGATGCTTGTACAGCAAGAAAGGGACCAAGAACTAGAGGGCATGGTCATCTTCAGAAGTACATTGCCGGAGCCCCGTTCGAGAGGATGGCCGTAGATATTTTGGGTCCCTTGCCAGTGACTGAGAGGAAGAATCGGTACTTATTGGTAGTGCAAGAATTCTTCACCAAGTGGCCTGAAGTCATACCAATACCTAAACAAGAGGCTAGCACAGTGGCCGATGCTTTAGTGGAGCATATATTCTCAAGGTTTGGAGTGCCACTTGAACTTCACTCCGACCAGGGCCGCAACTTTGAAGCCAAGTTATTCCAGGAAGTGACCAAAATTTTGGGAATGAAGAAGACATGGACAACTCCTTTGCATCCTCAGTTAGATGGGATGGTCGAGCATTTAAATCGTACCTTAGAACAGTATCTGTCCATTTTTGTAGCCGACAATGAAAAGGACTGGGACTCCAAGGTGCCCCTGTTTCTCCTTGCATATCGGTCAGCCGTCTATGAAGCTACAAGGGTAACACCTTCGAAGATGCTGTTAGGGCGAGAGCTTCGTCTTCCAAGAGATCTATTCTTTGGGAGGCCAGCAGAAGAAGAACAGCCTGCTTCACCGATTGTGTATGCTGACGAACTGCGTCGCAAATTGAGCACAGTCCATGACTTCGCTCGGCAACATTGAAGAGTCAACACCGACCAGATGAAAACGAGGTATGATCGGAGAGGACCTGAAAAGACATTTCAAGGACAGCTGGTCTGGCTGTATAACCCACAACGACGGAAAGGATACTGTCCGAAACTACAGAAATGCTGGGAAGGCCCTTACCAGATTGCCAAGAAGATAAATGATGTTGTCTTCCGGATAGTTCGCAAGGGCTCTCGGACAAGAAAACCCAAGGTTGTGCATATTGACAGACTGGCTCTCTATGATGGACTAGAGTTTGTTGTGTCTGCTCGGGACGAACAGACTTGAGTAGGGGGCAGTGTTGCGAGCCGCTACTGCCTGGCCAGGCGGTGTAGTACGATACTGTGGTGGCAGAGCTAGGACACCCTTTTCCCACCCGCTCCTCGGCGCAGTGGCTGTCGGGCAGTGCGGCGAAATACAATACAGTGGCGGCAGTACTAAAAGACCTCATTGGATGCTGCATGGATTGTATTACTCCATGAGAACCACCTGCGCCCAGTATCAGGTAATCGAGGGTAAGTATCGTGATCTGGAATGATCCTGTTCCCTCTTTATCTCTCGGGGTGATGCTTGACTTTGAAGCGACATCTTTCCAGGATGTTGGAGAACAGAGACCCGCCGAGATAATTCGAGAAGAAGGAGGGTGGGGTATATAAGTGGGAGCTGCAGCTGAAGCGAGAGAGTTTTGGCTGGCATGTGCCTGATGCGATCTTAAGTGATAGTGACAAGTATTGGATTGCGACGACTGTTCGAGGGTTTTCATGCGAGTGGGACTGCAGCAAGTGGTAGGAAGAAGGTATTTCTAGGCCAGAAAGATTCTTCGGTATTATTTAATTGGGTTCACCATTGTGAGTGACTAGTAACCTTTCCACATACAGAGAACTTATTTAGATGTATTTTTTTATCCTTTATGTAAATAGTAGTAATTTGTTCTGCTTGACATTTACTGTATAATTCATTATAGACATAGGTTATTTTTATCAAAGACCTCCATCACCAAACATACCTAGCCCACAACTTGTAACAATATGTAAATAAAATGAAATGACTGGGGGAAAAAGAGGTTTTTAATTAACTTGATTGTTTGACGAGTATAACTATTACGATTTAGATATTTTTTCGTGTAAAAGTAAAGATAGAGTAAAAATAGGAATAAATGAAACTGAAGTAGCTGTTCTGGTATGGAAGAAGGCCAGTGATATGAGATTAGATGATGGTATTTTGATGACTGTAAGATGTCGTGTATATGTAACTACTCGCTATGCATAGATAAAGTCATACCCACGTATATGTACTGTAGAAGGGTGTAATGAACAGTTCGAACTGGCTCTGACAGGACTGTTGGAGAGTGCTGGTAGAGCAGTGAGGGTGTTATTCGATGGTCGGTGCGAGGGCGTAGGGGTGGTGTGATTAGCATAAATGGATTGAATATGAAATTGAACGACAGTTTCTTTGATGGGGTGGTGTATGCTATGTTTGAAAGTAGACGAAGAGCATTGCATTTGTAACTGTCCTGATAAATATGTTATTTTCAAAACGAATGATTGATTTTAACAGAAATTTAAATAAATATAGCTAATTTCGTAGGAGTGTGGGTGTAGACGACGAAGTTCTGTAGGAAATAAAGTCCTTGTAGGTATAGTAAAAATATTTATCAAAAAGTTTTTTAATAATTAATTGATTTTATTGGGAATCGATCGGATATAGCTAAGAAATAAGTCATGTTTAAGTAGTATTCATTAATGATATTCAAATCAGTTTTGAAATTATTGTTACAATATCATTCGTTTTGAAAATAACATATTTATCAGGACAGTTACATATGCAATACTCTTCGTCTACTTTCAAACATAGCATACACAACCCCATTGAAGAAACTGATGTTCAATTTCGTATTCATACTACTTATACTAATCACGCCACCCCTATGCCCTCGCACCGACCATCGAATAACACCCTCACTACTCTACCAGCACTCTCCAACAGTCCTTTCAGAGCCTGTCCGAACAGTTCATTACACTCTTCTACAGTACATATACGCAGGTATGACTTTATCTATGCATAGCGAGTAGTTACATATACACGACATCTTACAGTCATCAAAATACCATCATCTAATCTCATATCACTGGCCTTCTTCCATACCAGAACAGCTACTTCAGTTTCATTTATTCCTATTTTTACTCTATCTTTACTTTTACACGAAAAAATATTTAAATCGTAATAGTTATACTCGTCAAACAATCAAGTTAATTAAAAACCTCTTTTTCCCCCAGTCATTTCATTTTATTTACATATAATATATAATCAACTACTTGTAAATCAAACACAGCATACCTTGAAAATATATTTAGCCTTGACTTATAACTATCTCAGCAATGTCCATGTATTGCCTGATTAAGCAACAAAAAACCTTAGTGTAGTGTTATCATCAAGTTCATATCGTCACAATACCAACAAAGGCCTCGTAACAGAAGCTTCATCCATGCTTTGTTGACCCAGTCATATATATATATATATAACCAATTTTGACAAGGAAGTCCCATGCGCAGTCATAGTCATTGTCATGGCGGTAGTGCAAATTATCACCGGTGAAGATGTCATCAACAGAGTTAAAGCTACTGCAGTGCTATTCGAAGTTGTTCAACACGAGCTCACTTCTCAACATAACTTATTCACTGATGTAGATAAAATTCTTGTTCACAGCTAAAATTCCCACTAGTTACAGGAAATATCGAACACATACTGTTCTATTTTTATTTCCGAAGTGAGTTGTGGTCAAAGGTAAGTTATGTCGTATATAACCTGACACAAACATCTCTTATTCATACAATTTAATAAATATCATACAGTGGTACGTGCTTGGTCCTGTTCGCTTTCCTACAATGTATGTGTCTTAATACAGTACCGGTTTATAGTAATAGCACTTAAACCATACATTTTATTTCTTAACTTAGTGATTTTCCTACTCTTCTCAAGGTTACTGAACCGCATTTTCTTTCATACTATGATGAAATGTACATAAGTCCTTGCTGAGTTCATTTTAATATTTGACTTCAGACTACCTCAGAAAGCCAACCACTTCAGTACAATTACATTTTTATTATAAATATCGGTAACATGTACAACCATAGATGCTTTAGCTTCTCAACTTGACTTCGTCCTAGGCAGGCATAGTTCGCCATCTTTCGGGTCCCAACGTGTACGCTCTAGGTGCGCCTCTCCTCGCAATGAGGATGAGACACCTCGGGGATGCGGGCCGGGCCCGGGCCGGAGCCCGGTTCGCCGGTACCATCTTCCATAGGCCACGCACCAAGCGGCCTTCACATTCATTTCGCCTGAAGGTTTAGCACAACCCAATGACTCACGCACATGTTAGACTCCTTGGTCCGTATTTCAAGACGGGTCGGGAGACCATCCGAAGTTGGGCGTCGCAGACAAGTTGGCGATCCAGGCTGAGGACACCCGACAACCGATTGCGAGACGGGGCCGGGGCTGTGACGCGAACGGGCACTCGCGCCGAACAAGTCGGAACTTCCCCGCACGCATCGGCGCGGGGCCGGGTGCTGCACCAACCCAAGTGCTTCTCATTTAGGGGATCGACTCCTCTGGTCATACTGTCGGGTGGCTGGCCAGGTCACCGGACATCCGCGCGACCGCGACGGGCGAGCCCGCCATGAAACATACGGTCTGCCTGCCCAGGCCATTGACTGGCACCCAACAGGTCCCGATGTTTCTACTAGGGAGGAAGTGCACTGCTCCAGGCTCCAGAGCGATACGCCACCCCACCGAGTGAATGCCGGGAACAACACTACAAGTGAGGTTAATCGCTGCGGGCGACCGGCACCATATGGCAGGGAGCAGCCTGGACATTACCGGACCATACAGTTGAATCAAATCCCTTTCCAATTCAGGATGTCTCCCATTTACCCCTGAACCGTTTCACGTACTCTTGAACTCTCTTTTCAAAGTTCTTTTCAACTTTCTGTAATGGTACTTGTTTGCTATCGGTCTTGTGGTCATATTTAGCCTTAGATGGAGTTTACCACCCAATTAGGACTGCACTCTTAACCAACCTGACTCTAAGGAGAGATCCTCTCGGTATGCATGGCGGTCTCTACGGGCCTGGCACCCCCTCCGGGCTGTGGCCCCATTCAAGATGGACTTGGACTCATCACCACGATCTGGGATGAGCGGATCCTCCCTAACACCACATTCGGTGCTGGGCTCTTCCCTATTTGCTCGCAGCTACTGAGAGAATCCTTGTTAGTTTCTTTTCCTCGGCTTATTAATATGCTTAAATTTAACGGGTAGTCTCGCCCGACCTGAGGTCGTCCGTGGCTAATCGAGCATGGCACCTGCCCGGGCACGTTTTACGCGCGCATCGGCTCGAGGGTGCGAGCGCACCGGGGAGCCACCCCTGCTATGCCCACTTCGGTATATTTGGGGTGGGGTCCACAGGAAACTGCAACTTGCGCCATGGTTGCGACTGGCAGGCGGAGAGGACCAGCAGGGCTCCTGGCCCCGTGACTCCAAGCTCTAACAGCGAAGTTCTCCACCGTCCTTCCGACGCGATCGCCGGACCCCAAGGATGTGACCCAACCGCCAACAGAGGTTCACGTTCGGCCAGCCTCGAGGTCGCACTCGGCACCGCGAGGGCAGACGGGGGCCAATCGCAGAATAGTTTTCTCCTCTCCTCCCATAAAAAGGGATGCGCAAGCCCTCGTCTGGGAGTGTCACCCGACAGGACCCCAAAACAACTGTGGGCAGACCCGAGCGAGACACCGGTCGCGGCCCTCACGGCCGCTCTAACTCTTCCAGCTCCCTGGCACGCTGGCCGGGGACGGGATGTCAGCACGCTACCTTGGCCGGTGCACAGTCCGAGAAGAAATATGAAAACTTTTCGTTAATTTTTTTCGAAACCGACCCTCAGATGGGCATGTTCTGGGAATGGAATCCCATGGACTGCAATGTGCATTCAAAGTGTCAATGTTCAATGTTTCCTGCAGGTCACATGACGATGCGCAGTTTGCAGCGCCCTTCATCGACCCATGAGCCAAGTGATCCACCGTTCACGGTTGTGATTGTTTGACAGGGCAGCAGCATCCCGTTGCGCCTAGTAAGTTGCTTGTCACAATGTGCGGTTTACGAATCAGGCAAACCACGGGAGGGCACGGCCCGAGGCTTTTACCTGGATCCCTTCAATCGCCGGCACCGTCGCTTCCGCCACACTTTGGCGTACACGCAATGGTGGGAGGACAGGGACCGAGGCTTTCGCCTGGATCCCTTCGGTCGCCGGTACCGCTGCTTTCGCCATACTTTGGTGTACAGCATGATGGTGTAGGGTGTGATCCAAGGCTTTCACCAGGATCCCTTCGATCGCCAGCGCCACCGCTTCCGCAACACTTTGGCATACAGCGAGATGGGGGGAGGGCGGGATCCAAGGCTTCCGCCCAGATCCCTTCGATCGCTGGCACTGCTGCTTCCCCCGCACTTTGCTTATGGTGCACCAGGAGGGGCGGTAACCGAGGCTTTCGCCCAGATCCCTTCGACCGTCGGAGAGACCACTTCCGGCACAATTTGTCGTACAGTCCTCCCGACAGTGTAGGTATTCTCGGGCCAACTTAAGTGCGGTGAGCTTGCCAAGGGGCCGGCACTCGCCCAGCTTTCCTCAGCCTCGCAGGAGAGGTCTGCAGCTCCATCTTGTTATCCTGTCTACATCACGATTCTCACATGGCTCGGTGTGCATCTGAAGATAGATTGAGCTGGTCCATCGAATGCGTTCTACCCAGTAGCACCCTCAGCCATGGTGGAGAGGATGCTCCAAGATGCAGTGGCTTTGCTTTGTCCCAGGTTCGCGGCACCGCATCCGCCGCTGGCCCGGCTTCCCTGTGCAGTGCTTGGTCTGTGTCTGGGTGCAAGCGGAGTCGGGGCCAGGCGACCGGTCCGGGGATGGCAGAATTCCCACGGCTGGCACTCACCCGTCCTCTGGTGTGGCAGAGGTATGCGCGGTTTGCCAGTTCAGACGAACACCTGGGGGATACCGTTTCCTCCCAGAGCATTTGGGCGCGAGGGTCAGCAGGCCCGGTCCGTGGCGTGTAAGCCTCGATCGGCACTCGCCCTACATCGCACACTCCGGTAGTACCACTCTCTTTCGCGAGGGTGAAGGCTTACATCACACCTTGCTTTGGCGTACCACCCCTCCAGGTTGGCCTCTGCTCGCACCCTAGTGCATCAACCTCGCAAGGTCGCTCCACGCATGACCGGGGAGTAGCCGCGCTAGGATGGAGTTAACAATTCCCTCCGCTCAGGTAATGATCCTTCCGCAGGTTCACCTACCGAAACCTTGCTATTACTTTTACTTCCTCTAAATGATCAAGTTTGGTCCTCTTTCCAGCAACATCAACGACTCGACGTGCGAGCCATCGCGCACCGGTCCGAAGACCTCACTAAATCATTCAATCGGTAGTAGCGACGGGCGGTGTGTACAAAAGGTAGGTACGTAATCAAGAAGAGCTTATGACTCGCGCTTACTGGGAATTCCTTGTTCGTGGGTAACAATTGCAAGCCCCAATTCCTAGCAAGAAGGAGGTTCAATGAGTTACCCGGCCCTTTCGGGCTAGCAGGATACGCTGATTCCTTCAGTGTAGCGCGCGTGCGGCCAAGAACATCTAAAGGCATCACAGAACTGTTTTTCTTCAATCTCGCCTGTCCCTCTAAGAAAATCATTTGTCGTCGGTAGCACGAAGGGATTCCGGAAGCGACTAGTTAGCAGGCCAGAGTCTTGTTCATTATCGGAATTAACTAGACAAATTGCTCCACCAACTAAGAACGGCCATGCACCACTGCCCACCGAATCAAGAAAGAGCTCTCAATCTGTCAATCCTTCCGGTGTCCGGGCCTGCTGAGGTTTCCCATGTTGAGTCAAATTAAGCCGCAGGCTTCACTCCTGGTGGTGCCCTTCCATCAAATCCTTTAAGTTTCAGCTTTGCAACTATACTTCCCCTGGAACCCAAAAGCTTTGGTTTCCAGGAAGCTGCCCGCCGAGTCATTAAAGGACCTTCGGTGGATCGCTAGCTGGCATCGTTTATGGTTAGAACTAGGGCAGTATCTGATTGCCTTCGAACATCTAACTTTCGTTCTTGATTTATGAAAACACCAGGTAAGCCACCCGTGCTCCACTTGGGCTATTCTTACCCTCTTTGGCCTTCGGCCAATGCCTTGTGCTTTCGGCACTCATGGGGGCCTGCAGCCCCAACTCCTTTAATTAGTATTATAAAACGGCCCAAAAAACATATAATTTTTTTTAATAAAAATATAATTTATTGGCTTTTTGTTACTCTTTCTTGCCCTTGGTCAAAGGCCTTGTGCCTTTGGCGCTCGAGGGGGCCTGCAGAACCCAATTGTTTTAAAGAGTATTGTAAAACGTCCAATAAAACAAATAAAAAAGGAAGGAATTATATTTGTATAAAAATTATAACTAATTATGTGTATAAAAATAAAATTATTGCTGTTTTGTAACCTTCTTTGGCACTCGGCCAAAGTCTCACGCCTTCGGCACTCGAGGGGGGCCTGCGGCCACCAAGTGTTTCAAAGTAGTATTGAAAAATTACCAAAAAAAAAATATGAGAATTTTTGTTTTGTATAAAAAATATAATGTATTGACATTTTCATACCCTTTATTTGTCTTCGGCCCCCCAACTGTCTAGCCCTTCTAAGAGGTGTAAGCCACCAATTTCGTGTATCTTTCCTCCTAAGGTCCTTTTTGGGAAAAATAATTGAGGTCCCGGATTGTAACCCTTCCGATGGAAAATAAAAAACCGGAAAAAGTGGCCGAAGGTATCGCCCGGTACTACCTCAACACCAAATTTGTATCTCGTAGCTAAAAAACAGAAAAAATTACGCATGGAAATGCGTGATATCATATTTTCCCCCCTCACACTTCTCCCCATTCCTATTTTGGAAAATAATTTTTTTCCGGGCATAAGTACGAAAATATCTTTAATCTGTTATGTGGCAAGATGCACAATAGAATGGAGCATCCCTCTGATTTTTTGTTTGTCCCGATCTCGGAAGACTGAAAGAACACGACGCCGAAAAAAAGAGTGACGTTCCCAGTATCGGACGTCGTGGAAATAATTTTTACAAATAAAAACAATACAGGCATGTTCAAATGCTGTTTCTATGTTCCTGCTGAAGCAAAACATCATAAAGGTTTTAAAAACCTGGAAAACAGTCGCAAAAAAGAAAATGTAAAAAAACACAAGAAAAATTAATTTTTATAATAAAAAAAATGTTTTCCCTCAAAATGCTTCAGAGCAGTATAAGCCACCAAGTTCGCGCATCTTTCTTCCAAAGATCGTTTTCGCCCTTTTGAAGAAAAATTGAGGTCCCGGTTTCGTACCCTTCCGAAGCAATTTTCGAAAATCGGAAAAAGAGTATTGAAGGAATTGCCGAGTACTACCTCTACACCAAAATTTTTGTTCCTACCTGAAAAACTGCAAAAGTTACGCAGGAAAATGCGTGATTTCGGGGTCTGCACTTCCGAAAAACACACCCCCTTGTTATACTATCTCCTCCTAAGAAAAGCAATTAAGGGTGGGTTTTTGAGGTCCGCCGCACAGAGGAAGGATGGATCTGGTGCAGAAAAATATTTGAGCTCTTTACCTGAAATAGTTTGGGCGCTGCACGCCGTCAAAGTCGACCGACAAACTTTGGTTTTTAAATAATGAAATGACCAGGTAAGCCGCCTCTTTGGCCTTCGGCAAAAGCCTCACGCCTTCGGCTCTGGAGAAGGGGCCTGCAGCCCCAACTCTCTGGAAAGAGGCATGTCTACCTTGCATAGCAACGAACTGCATAGTTGCTGAAAATGTCTTGTATGTTAATGTAAATAATCCCTCTGCATTTTCCCAGGCTTGGGACAGGCAACACCACTTGAAGAGTGATGCAGACTGCATTACCGGTGTAGTGTATTGTGTTGTGATGTGTTCTTGTAGGCAAGTGAATAATTAACAGCATAAGAGTAAAGTGTTGTGACGAAAAGTTTATAATGTCGCGAAATGAAGTAAGTGTGAAGTGTTATAGTGTGTAAGTGTTTGTGGGCAACTGAAGAATTAATTGATGACTGTGAATGTAAATGGAGTGTAAAGTATCGCAGAATGGGTTACTGTGATTGGAACGCACAGATGGATGATGAAGAACCTGCAGCACCACCAGGGACACCTCCACATGTCTTTGGCCAGCACACAGAGATGTCTTCCTCGCAGGGGTCTGGTCGTGTCTCCAAAAAGAGGTCAAATGTAGAAAATGTTGAGCCGAGATGTACGTAAGCATGCATGTAGGTAGTGTATGTAGTAGGAAAGCATAAGAAATGCAAGGAGGTGCATAGGGCGAGAGAAAGGTCGGCAAAATATGAGGAAAAAGGAAAGGGTAATTTGATGCAATAGAAGGACATATTGTGTACGGGAAGAAGGATTTATGACAATATTTCAGGGTACACGACATTGCAGGTGAAGTGCCTTCCTTGGTGTGCAGGGGTCAGCAAAATGTCAGCAGGAAGTGTAGTCACCACAGTTACAGTGTCAAACCGCTTATCCTGTGAAAGAACGATGTAGAGCTGTCCATGACTGAAGACAGGATTAGACAGGTACAGACCAATGCGGTCAAATGTTTGACCTTGACTCTTTTTTATGGTCATAGCGAAAGCAGGACTGAAAGGAAACTGCGTCCTGGAAAAGACGAAATGAAAATCAGTACGAGAAGATGTGAGCTTGATGCGAGGAATGTAAGCTCTGTGACCCTTGAAGGAGTCATTGATAATTCTGCAATCGATGACTTAGTCAGCCAAGCGCACAACAATACATTGTGTGCGATTGCAGAGGCCATGTTTAGGATCGAGATTTCTCAGAAGCATGAAGGAAGAGCCAACTGCGATTGTCTAAGAATGTGGTGGCCAGGAAGAAAGGGATAGGGAGTTAAGGAACTCTTCTGGGACTTTAATTGATTCGTCGCCAGAGTCTTCTAGCTTATCACAACTAAGGTAGGTTCACGTCAGTGTGGAAAGCCTGGACATCATCCTTTGGTTTATGACATCGATGTCCTCATTCTTGGGACACAAAATGGCATGTGTGCTGATGACGTGCAATCAAAGAAGCAGACAAATAAGGTGAAGAAGGAAACAAATACAGTGACTCAGAGACAGTGAATTTAAGAGTATACACACCTCTTCGGAGAACGCTTCCGAGCCGAATACTACGGAGCAGATGTCGGCATCTCAAGCAGGAACGATGCAGGATGGTAGCTCGATGAAGTCTTCGGATAGGCCATCCACAGGGGGAATTTTCCCATCCCCGAGCTGCATGAGGAAGTTCTGGAACTCTTCTTGGCTCTGGTCAGCACGCATGTTCACCCTCAGATGCAACTGTCTGAAGGAGAGCCAAAGTGGAGAGTTCTTGATACATGCACTAACTTGCTCTGGACGACCACTGTGCTGGACGACAGGAAGGACCTGCCTGAAGTCACCGCCGAGGAGCAGAACTTTTCTGCCTAACTTGGTGCGATCGTTTTTGGTAATGTCTCTTAGCAATAAATCAACTTAATGAAGAGCTTCTATAGGAGCCATCGGAGCTTCGTCCCAAATGATGAGACTGCATGCCCTTAGGAGTTCAGCTTCCTTGGACTGGTGGGAAATGTTGCAGAGTCTTTAGTAATAGGCACAGAAAGCCTGAAGAGGGAGTGTGAAGTAACACCGCCAGCAAGAAGAATAGAAGCGATACCCATCCATGCTTCAGGACACACAATCTTACCATCAGCTTGGAGTGTGTGAATGAGGCAATTGTAGATAAATGTTTTTTCCGAGCCTCCTGGCCCATCAAGAAAGAACACCCTACAGCGAGGTTCCTCAGATGTCTCATATTCATGAATTGCTGCAAGAACAGTGTTAAAGACGACTCTCTGGTCTTCACAGAGAAGAAAGGACATGTGCTCACATTCCGTGCAATTTTCTTCTACACAGAACTGAGGAAGGTCGTGAACCCGAGCAGAATCGGGAGAAGGAAGATGGTAATCTGCCAGAGTTTTGTCAAAATAGGAAAGGCGTGAAGAGATGTGCATTAGTGCTCTGTTGTCAAAAGCAACAATGTCATCAGTGGTATCATCAAGAAGATGGTGTTTCAAATGCAGGTACAATTGCAAAGGATCTGCGAGGTTACAATGGAAAAGTATGTGGGCGAAGAACACCTGAAGACATGCAGGAACGCACCTAGAATCTGCCTCAAACAAAGTGAGCTCGTACATATCGTCCCTTTCCAAAAGAAGAAGTTGCTGGCAGGCATCCTTGTAAGAAGGAAGTAGTACTTCACCAACAGTGCGAAGGTCCTCGAAAGATGTAAGAACCTTTAAGTTGTGCAACAGAATGTGTAGGCACATAAGCTCCTCATTCCTCTGCGGTTTGGGTTGGTATACCCTTGAAACAGTACTGAAACTGCCCTTATCTCGGGGCTTCCACATTTTTTGTTTTTGGAGCCAAAATAAATGTTTAGGGAAATCTACATTAGTCAAGTTAAGAGGACGTGGCGTCGAACCACAATCGCCAGTGCCAACGTGATGCAGCAATTTGTGCTGGGGGCTGTATCTGAAATAAGCAGTGAGGTGCGTGTCCTTGCCAGCAGCCTCCTGCAAAGCCTCAGCGACATTGTTGTCCTTGATGTAGACTGGCTGCATGTCGGGTAGGTGGATGCGCAACCTCACAACGAAGATATTCTTATCAGCCATCTTGAAGGGCAGTAACCTCCAGTAAGCTTCAGGTGAACTGACATACCTGCAATCTAGGTAGGATTTAACCTTGTCGATCTCTTCGACTTGGACAACAGCAGAGTCGTGCCGTTTGAAGACGTATTTGAAGAGGTACCTGGTGGCTTGTAGGGAAGAGCAAAGTTCCACATTTACATGGCACTGATATTTCTGCAGAATGTAGGAGTTGTGGGCAACAATGTTCCAGTTATCGAAAAGGTTGTTGCCAATTTGTATTGTGCGTCCATTATCTGGCCACTTGTACTACACGAAGCCATAATAATTCATCAGAGTTTCACTCCTGAAAGCCTTTGGGAAATGGAAGCGGCATTGGCCATCCCTGTTGCAAGGTGCCGTGTGACCACACAAGTTTCGCATAATCGTAATGGAATCTTGGTATGAATGGTGCATCTGCCTGGCTGAACAGTAGAAAGAGGAAGGCAGTATGACAATCTTGCCAACCCTGGCACCGGCAGCAGCAGGAGCATGCTGGGCGTGCTCCATGAGTTTTTCGTAAGACTCCACCCTGAACTTATCCTGATTACGTTTGATGTACCAAATGCGTAAAGACTCTACCTTGCAGTAGCAGTCCACCAAGTACTGTTGGAAAAGTTTGCCGGAGTGATGAAGAATTGAAAATGCATGTCTTTGCATGAATCTGTATGCATAAAACTGATTGCAAGTGACAGACTTGCGCACATCACTAACGACAATGTTGTGGTCTTGTCCGCTGGTGTACCCACATTCCCCCCTGGGGAAGAGAAGTGGATAAGTCATTGGATCCACACATGAATTCAATTGGTTGATGCTCTGCACTGGATGATCCCAAGGATACACCCGAATGACGTTCCTGATGGGTGGCTCATCGTCGACGAAAATGGCTGCAACCTCGTTTACAGCTACAGGAAGGTTGTACACATTAGGGTCCTTGTCGACACCTGCCTTGATAGTAAGTATCACTTGACGACGTGTGCGTCCCAACCACAGCGCATCGGCATCTTCCGAGATCATAACCTTTCTCATGGTTTTATGCATCCGAGCAAAGGGATTAATTTCTGCCAAGAGAGCCTCAAGCTACTCTACAATGCAAATTTGAATGGGATTATGTTGATGGACCCTGGCTGTGTTTGCTTCATCAACATCAATGAAATACAATTGGATTTATCGAGGTTCATTGCCATCCACTGGGCGAGTAGCACCCGAAGTCAAGTGATGAACCTGCCCTTGGATCTGAAAAGTGTAGACAGAACGAGCTGGAGACTGAATGATACCATCAGCACAAAAAGAGGCGAAAGAAAGTGTGGAATTGTAATTTCTTATGAATTGCCTGTAGTCGACAGACTGGTCATCACCTGTGAGAAGACGACGAATAAGTTCTGGTGGATCGCCAAGAGGAGGCAGCTTGACCTTTCCCCTCATGCAGCAAGTTGTGAAAGAACGATCTCTTTTGATACCTTCATCAGGAAAGAAAAGTGCTCCACAATGCACACAGATACGGTCCATGCGACCTATGTCATGGGAATCAACATTGACAATCCCGCCCCTGCTAGCAGCATGATATGTGCGGGCATGATACACTGTGGGCCTGGTCCTAGTCCTTGGAAACAGGTTTTGCAGGATCAAGTAAGATGAGTGGAGCAGTATCCTCTTCATAGAAAGTACCCAGTAGTTGACGGGCAATGTCCTCGTCAACTATGGTGGAATCTAGAAGCGATTGCTCATCCTGTTGACGGTTAACATGGTGCAGGAGTAATGGTACTTCATTGTGAGATGTTCCAGCAATCTGACTGGAATGGATGTTAGAAGATCGGGCTAAAGGCACAGTGACAATAGCAGGTGGCAAGAATGGTACATCATCGTGAGATGTTCCAGCAATCTAACTTGAATGTATAGTTGAAGATCGGCCGCAAGGCACACTGACATTAGCAGGTGGCAAGAATGGTACACGATCGTGAGATGTTCCAGCAATCTGCCTGGAATGTATCCTCTAAGAGCGCCTTGATGGCATCGGACGATCAACTACCTCTCTCGTGACAGCTTGTTGTATTGGTGTTGATGTCGAAATGCGCACAGAAGACAGACTACTCTGCGAGGATGAATCATCATCCGAATGTACAGCTGTTGAACTTTGCGAGTATCGCTGAGAAAGTTTCTCGCGCGACAGACGCATACTCTTTGCTTGAGATTTGTCTTTTGTCCTGAGGGCAGGACTGGAATATTTCTTGCATCTAGGCATGATGAACAGTCAATGAAAGTTCAACAGGAAATTAAACACTTTTGCGAATGAATGCAACAGAACAAAGTCCAGCAAGGCAGATTCAAGGAATGAATGTCTTTTGACATTAAGGCGTGGCAACATGCATGAAGCACAAAAAGAAGTCCAGGCTGTAATGTTTAGCACAGGGACACAGTACACTGAGATGCGTACTTTATGTCTGATATCAAATCATAAGTACATGTAACACATCAATGAAGGCACTTCATCTCAATGAAGGCGACACATCTGCAACAAAAAGAAACATACGTGAGCAATCGCACATCATTTGCCGCAATACAGAGCGACACCCGGCTAAACAAATGTTCGGGACATGTGAATAAGCAGTGAAGCAGCGTACGTCCGACGACAGTGCCACAGAGCAGGTTCCCTCTTAAAGGTACGACATGTATAACCACGCCAGATCATACTTGTTACCGAAGTAATAACTGTTAAATATGAACATCCCTCCGTACATAATTATGGCTCCCTCTGAGCAGGTATAATGCCTGGATATCGATGTAAAGGCATTAGTCAAAGTAACCCCTTATATATACATATATATATATATATATATATATATATATATATATATATATATATATATATATATATATATATAGAGAGAGAGAGAGAGAGAGAGAGAGAGAGGAGCAGAAAGCACCCTAAAATGCGAGAATCTTACCCACAAGTTCTCTTTTATTAGCCTCCTACGACAGGCAGGGCTACCGTGGTAGTATTCTAATGCCCCTAACCACGGGGCTATAAGGCTCCCTCTGAAAGAACAGTATTGAGCAGGAACAGACAGGTACTGACAGTAATATGTATTGCGAGACCTGAAGTAGTAGGTTCCTTTTTTTCAGGTAATTACTGAATGTGGTATTATAGTGGGTGGGTATGATAATGCCCTTAACCACTTGCCTGCAAGGCTCCCTCTTAAACAGCAATATAGTGAAGAGACATGTACACAACAGTATCGCTGGAGGACACTCCGTGCGATGGGCACAGGCTACATGGAGCAGGAGGAGCTGTCCTCAGTGCGGCAGGTATACTCCTCTTAATATACCCGAAATGGATTTCACCTGGGGGTTACAAAAGAAAGTAGGATAGTATGTGTTGTCGGAAGTTGAAGGCACGACTCCACAGTACATAAAAAAATAAGGAAAAAGTTCCCGAGGTCAGTAGTACCTACGCCCTTGCGAGGGCGACAACATCGAACAATGTTAACCCAGGTTCTGGAAGATGATATTGTCGGCCACAGATTGGATGACTCCCACCAATGAGATCGTTGCAACAGGCGAACAATGTAAGGTAGGGAATATGTATAAAGGGCGCATGTGCTGTTTTCGCCATAACTTCGGCACTTTTCGACGTAGAATGTCGAAATTCGGAATGTGGGGGTACTTTAAGGTGAGGAATGTGTTGAAATATGTCGAAAGGGCGTAAGTGCCATTTTCGCCAAAACTTCTGCACTTTTCGACACAGATAGTCGAAACTTGGAATAAGGGGGTACTTTAAGGTGAGGAACGTGTAGAAAAGTGTTGAAAGTGCGTAAGTACCGTTTTCGTCATATCCTCGACACTTTTCGATGTAGAATGTCGAAACTCGGGATGTAGGGGTACTTTAATGTGAGGAATGTGTCTAAACATGTCGAAATGGCATAAGTGCGGTTTTTGCCATAACTTCTGCAGTTTTTGACACAGAACGTCAATGTGAGGGTACCTTAAGGTAAGGAATGTGTCGAAATATGTCGAAAGTGTGTAAGTGCCATTTTCGCCATAATTTAGGCACTTTTCGATGCAGAATGTCGAAACTTGAAATGTGGGGGTACTTTAAGGTCAGGAATGTGTCGAAATATGTCGACAGGGCGTTAGTACTGTTTTCGCCATAACTCGGCACTTTTGGAGGCAAAATGTCGAAATTCGGAATGAAGGTGAGGAACGTGTAGAAATATGTCGAAGGGGCGTAAGTGTCATTTTCATCATAACTTCGCCACTTTTCGACATAGAACATCGAAACACGGAATGAGGGTGAGGAATGTATAGAAATATGTAAAAATGGCGTAAGTGCCATTTTTGCCAATACTTCGAATGTGCAAAAGAACAAAAAACAATTTTTGGCATGAAAAAAATGTATTTTCCCGAAATGCGACAATGTTCGTGCATATTTATTCGGAAAGTCGTTTTTGTACGTAAGAAATTGTGAAAGTTATGCTGTTTTGAAAAAAATAATTTGGGTTCCGTTGAAATTTCCGAAAACCCGAAAAAGGAGATCGAAGGTATTGCCGAGTACTACCTCCTCACCAAAATTATATCCTGTAGCTCTAAAACTGCAAATGTTAGGCATAAAAATGTGTGATTTCGTATTTCCCCCTTTCCTGCTACACCACTCACCAATTTCGGAAAAAAAAAATTTCTGGCCGTAAATATGAAAATATCTAGAAATGGGTATGAGGCAAGATACACAAAAGAAAGGAGCATCCGTTTGATTTTTTGTTTGTCCCTATCTCGGAAGACTCTGAAGAAACACGACCCCGAAAAAAAATTAACTGTGCTGGTATCGAACATAATGGAAATAATTTGAAAAAATTAAAACATTACAGGCTTGTACAAACTGACTTTGCACGTTACTGCCAAAGCAAAACATCGTAAATCTCAAAAAGCTTGGTAAAGAGCCCTAAAAAAGAAAATTAAAAAAAACATGAAAAAATATTAATTTTTATATGAAAAAATCTTTTCCCTCAAAGTGCTTCACAGTGGTATAAGTCACCAAGTTCGCGCATCTTACTTCCGAAGGTCGTCTTCGTACCTCAAAAATTGAGGAAGTTACGCCCTTTTGAAAAAAAATTGAGATCCTGGTTTCGAACCCTTCTGAAGGAATTTTCGAAAATCGGAAATAGGAGATTGAAGGAATCGCCGAGTACCACCTCCATTTCAAAATTTTTGTTCCTACCTCACAAACCACAAAAGTTACACAGGAAAACACATGATTTTGGGGTCCACACATCAGAAAAACACACCCCCCTTATTATACTATCTCCTCCCAGGAAAAGCAATTGAGGGTGGGTTTTTGAAGTCCGTCGCACCGAGGAAGGATGGATCTGGTGCAGAAAAAATATTTGAGCCCATTAGATCAAATAGTTTGGGCGCTGCGCGCTGCCAAAGCGGCCGACATACTTTCGTTTTTGAATAATAAAATGACCAGGTAACGTGCCTGCGAGACTCGCGTGCTGACCGAAATGGGCAAAACTTGACAACAGGAAATATGATTTCCCTAGACGAAGTTGTTTTAGTGACTGGTGTAAAGCACTGCAAATGCCTGGCAATGTTTATTAGGTTGTTGCCAGAAGTTGGAGTTGAACCCCTTGCCATGAAAGTTTGCCGAAGCTCTATATCTTGGTCATTGCAATGTTTCTTGGCATAGATGCCTGCTTGGTGGTGATGGAATTAGTGGTGTGCCATTGCAGGCAAACCAAGAGCAAATTGTATTTGTGTCTTTAAGCCAGACACAAATTTCCCTCAGCATCTTCCCAGGCTTGGGACCGGCAACACCGCTGGAAGAGCGGTGCAGGCTGCATTACGGGTGTAGTGTATTGTGTTGAGTTGTGTAAGTGTAGGAAAGTGAAGAGATTAATATCGTGAGTGAAAGTGTTGTACAGGGTTAGTTTTATATGATGCAAGTTAGGGGGAAGTGTGGCGTGTTGTGCAGTGTTGGTGTTTGTAGGCAAGTGCATAAGTTAAAAGATATGTAGTGTAGGTGTAACAGGAGTGTCGTGTGCTGTGGACGAAGTTGTCCGAAGGATGTACCCACCGTTTTTCTGGAAGATGTTGAAGGGGCAGCAGCTCCATTGGTGACACCTCCACATGTCGTGGGTCAGCACACGAAGATGTCGTCCGGGTCCATCTTGAGGAGGCTCACCGAAGAGGTCGGAATAATTAGCGAGGGAAAATGTTAAAGTTGAGGAACGTAGCAGCACAGAGCGTAGGAATGAAGTAGAGGTAAATTAGGAGGGAAACATTTTGTTTTGCTTAGGTTCTGGAAGGAAGTTAGGAAGACTAGAGCCAAAAGGGAAGTATAGTAGAATTAATTAAATAACCTCAGTATAAACGATGTTGCGTGTGAAGCATTTGCCATGTTGTTGGCGAGGCAAAGCAATGTCAGAAGGAGCCTTGGCAAGCACAGAAACAGAGGCGAAGCGCTTAGCTCTGGAAAGAGCGACATAAAGCTGGCAGTGGCTGAACACAGGTTGAGGAAGATAGAGACCGATGCGGTCAAAGGTTTGTCCCTGGCTCTTATTGATGGTCATCGCAAAGGCAGACCTGATGGGAAACTAAGTTCTCGAAAGACGAATGGATAGTCAGTGGTTGAAGAAGTAAGTTTTATTCGAGAAATGTTGGCTCTTTGACCCTTGAATGACCCGGTGAGTATGTTGGCATCTATGACATAATCTGCCATGCGCACAACGATGCAACGCGTGCCATTACACAGGAAAATCTTAGGGTCGAGGTTCCTGAGTAGCATAAAGCATGAGCCAGTAGCCAGGGTCAAGGAATGTGGAGGAAAAGAAGGAAGAGAAAGAGAGTTGAGGAACTCTGTGGGCACATTCATCGTATCACCTTCTGAGTTTTCAAGTTTGTCAAAGCTGAAGAAAGTCTTAGTTTCGGATGCCAGGCGGTTCATCATCTGTCGGTTGATGATATCAACATCATCGTTCTTTGGGCAAAGGATTGCTCATGTGCGGACGACCTGGAACAACCGACAGAGAAGCGAACATTAATTGAGCCGATGGAAGGGTGCAGACGCACAACATTTAAGACACTGTAACATATCTCAAGGATGCACCTCTTCGGTGAGGGCCTCGTCGCCGAACACAACAGAGCAGATGTCCGCACAGTCCGGGAGGGCGATGCACTGTGGCAGCTCGACGAAGTCTTCGGGCAGTCCCTGGGCCAGAGGCAGTGTCCCATCGCCGATCTGCATTAGGAATCCTCGGAATTCTTCCTCTCCCTGATCCGCCCACATGTTGACTCGCAGATAAAACTGCTTGAAGGATGGCCACAGGTGAAAATTTTTAAGGCAGGCAGTGACCTGATCAGTTCTGCCTCCGTGCTGCACAACAGGTAGGACCTGCCTGAAGTATCCGCTGAGAAGAAAGACCTTGCCACCGAACTTGACGCGGTCATTATCTGTGATGTCCCTTAACATCGCATCGACCTGATGAAAAGCTTCTTTGGGTGCCATGGGCGCCTCGTCCCAAATGATGAGACTGCAGGAGCGTAGAAGCTCAGCCTCCTTAGATTGATGGGCAATATTGCAAGTGGAATCTTTCAAAATTGGAACAGAAAGTTTGAAAAGGGAGTGTGCAGTGGTCCCGCCAGAAAGGAGAATGGAAGCAATGCCGGTCCAAGCAACCGGACACACAGTTTTGCCCTCGGCACGAAGGCTGTGGATGAGGCAGTTATACAAAAAAGTCTTTCCGGATCCTCCAGGCCCATCCAAGAAGAATGCCCTGCACAGAGGCTCAGCAGAGGCGTCGGACTCAGCGACAGATGCCATGACTTGTTCGAAGACCAAAAGCTGATCGGTATTGAGAAGAGAAGTCATACATTCTGCTTCGGCACATTCTTCGTCGCCATCGAACTGAAGCAGGTCGTGCAGGCGATCTTAGTCGGGAGAAGGGAGCCGGTAATCGGCGAGAGTCTTGTCGAAGCAAGACAAATGTGAAGCTATGTGAATAAGAGCTCTGTTTTCGATGGCGACCAAATCATCGGTCGTGTCGTCCAAAAGGTGAGGCTTCAATCGCTCGTACAAATGCACAGGATCAGAAAGGTTGCAGTGAAAGAGAATGTGAGCAAAGAAGACACTAAGATGGGTAGGAACACACCATGTGGCAGCCTCGAATAGCGTAACCTCGTAAATATCGTCACGGTCGAGCAGAAGCAACTGCTGACAGGCATCCTTGAACGTCGGATGTAGCACATTGGCGACTGTGCGAATGTCCTCCAATGAGGTAGCACCCTTGACATTGTGCAGCAAGATCCTGAGGCAAATGAGCTCCTCACTTATATGAGGCTTTGGTTGAAACACCCTCGATATAATGTTGAATCCACCCTTCTCCCTGGGTTTCCACATCCTCTGCTTGTCCATCCAGACGAAGTGCTTGGGGAAACTAACATAAGTCAAGGTGAGAGGACATGGCGTGGAACCGCATTGTCCATCGCCAGAATGATGGTGCAACTTGTGCTGTAGATTGCAATGGAAATACGCAGTCAAGTGCGTATGCCTGTCCGAGGCCTGCTGCACCACAGCAACGACGTTGTTGTCGGTTATGAAGACTGGTTGCATGTCGGGAAGGTGCAACGCCAACCTCACCACTACGATGTTCTTGTCAGACATTTTGAAGGAAAGAAGTCTCCAGACAGCTTCCGAAGAACTGACATAGCGACAGTCGAGAAAGGAGGCCACCTTGTCCATGACCACCTCCATGACAGCAGAGTTGTGGCCCTTGTACACGTACTTGAATAAGTATTTCGTGGCTTGCGTGTAAGAGCAAAGCTCCACGTAAATATGACATTGATATTTTTGAAGAAGGTAGGAGTTGTAAGCCACAATGTGACTGTTGTCGCACAGGTTGTTGGCAATGTTGAAAACTCGGGCATCATCTGGCCTACTGTACTGGACGAAACCCTTGTAATTGAGGAGTGTCTCATCTCTGTAAGATTTCGGAAAGTTGAATCGGCATTTGCCGTCTCTGAAGCCGGGGGCGTTACCCGCCCGCACTTTGTGTGCACCATGTGGGACTTCACCAAGTTGTACAGCTGCATCTCGGCAACAGGGTCTGGAATCCGAGCAGAGCAAATTTTGTCGGCCTCTTCGGGCGTTTGGACCTTGTCGTCTTTGCAGAGAATGATGAGAATGTGCGCATGAGGCAAGCCGCGCTTTTGGAATTCAATCGCATAAACAAATGCGTCAACTTGACCGAAAATTTGACGTTTTGTGATGTCTTCCAAGAGTGCCTCGAGCTTGACCTTGAAGACACAGCACACCAAGTCCGGGCAGTGACAGGCCTGCTGATGGCCTTGCAGGTTGAGTACAATCTCTAGCCACTTGGGGTTACATGTGAAAGTGACGAACAGGTCAGGCCTGCCGAATTGTCTCATGATGGCAATTGCATCCTGGTAGGAATGATGATGCTGGCTGGCCGACCCATAGAAAGAAGAGGGAAGAATGACCTTCTTGCCAAATCTAGTATCGGCATCGCCTCCAGTTTGGTGAACGTGGTCCAAGAGCTCCTGGTATGCCTCGACACGTATCTTGTATTGATTTTGTCTAATGTGCCAAATTCTAAGCGACTCGGCCTTGCAATAGCAATCCACCAAGAATTACTGGAAGAGCTTTCCAGAATGGTGAAGAATAGAGAATCCATGCCTCACCATTATGTGGTAGGCGTAGAATTCGTTACACGTGACGGTATTGCGCGATGCACTCACAACCAAGTGGTGATACAGGCAAGTTATATATGTTGGGATTCTTCCCAACACCAGCCTTCATCGACATCACCACCTGGCGCAGAGGGCGTCCCAAACGATCCACCTCTGCTTGCTCTGTCTGCATGACCTTTCTCATGGTCTTGTGCATCTGAGAGAATGGGTTAATTTCTGCAAGAAGGGCCCCCAGCTGCTCCACAATAGGTATCTGCAAAGGATCGTGTTGACGGGCTCGAGCAGCATTAGCCTCATCGAAATCGATAAAGTACAATTGATTGTAGCAAGGTTCGTTACCGTCGACGGGCCGAGCAGTGCCCGAAGTCAGATGATGTACTTGGCCTTGAATTGTGAAAGTATAGACAGACCTGGCAGTAGAACGAACAATGCCATCTGCACAGAAAGATGTGAAAGATAGAGCAGAATTGCAGTTCCTTATGAACTGTCTGTAATCCGCACACTCATCCGAATCGCCCGTGAGAAGGTGGCGAAGTAGGTTGGGCACCTCGCCCAGAGGAGGCAGGTTTATCTTACTTCTCATACAACAGACTGAGAAGGAACCATCCTTTTTTGTGCCTTCGTCCATGAAGTAGAGCGCACCACAATGTGAGCATTCTCTGTTCATCGGACTCAAGTCATGGTTGTCCACATCGACAACTCGTCCTGCGCGAGCAGTGCGGTAGGTACGGGCGTGATACACTCTTGGTCTCACCCTGATTTGGCTGTCACATTTTCTTGTAGAAGGATAACAGGTGCGGTCTCCTCTTCGTAAAATGGGCCTAACAACTGCCGGGTGAAATCCTCGCCGATGAAAGCAGTGTCATCCAGCACCGACAGATCGCTGACCTCCGTCGCAGACACGTCAGGTGAATGCGAAGCACCTTGTACAGGCTCGTCATGTGGAAGTGTACATGTGGGGACTAGAATAATGGGCTTGGAGCGCTTTTTGGAGCGTTTTTTTGCTGCAGGAGGAGGCATAGGCACATCAGGTGCATTGGAAGGTCCAGCTACCTGACTTGTGTGGATGGTAGGTTTTTTGGCCGCAGGTGCAGCAAATAGTTTCGCACTCTGAGAATGGGAAGGGCCTGGAATATGTTGGTGCGCTTTACGCTTGACAGGCGTTGAAGACGTACTTTCTATAGGGAAAGCTCGGCAATCTCCTCCTCAAGTTGAAGTTTTCGAGGCGTAGAAGACACCACAGGCAGAGAGGAAATGTTCTCTGTAGAAGAGTCCAAGTCAGCAGCTCGAGAAGTGGACTGCGATAATTTGTCACGCGACAGTGTCGTTCTCAATCGTGCCTCTTCCTTGGCAGGCCGAGTAGTTACACGGCGCCACTTTTTAATTTTTGGCATGGTCCGTCAGAAAAGTTCAAGGTATCACAAAGAAATACACAGCAAATAAGCACTTAGTTAACAGAAGACAAAGTCACTGGCACTCAACAGGATGAAAATAAATTTTCACAGCACAGTCTTTAAGCCGAAAAGTTCTGCCCTCAGGCTCAGCAAGAAAGTCACTAGCACTCAACAGGACGAAAGTAATATTACACAGCACAGTCTTTAAGCCGAAAAGTTCTGCCCTCAGGCTCTGCAAGAAAGTCACTGTCACTCAACAGGACGAAAGGAATATTTCATAGCAGAGTCTTTAAGCCGAAAAGATCTGCCTTCAGGCTCAGCAAATCGACAAAATTCACAGAAGAGAAAGTAATGGGCACTCAACAGGTTCCAAAAACATTCCTCAGCACATTATTTAAGTAGAAAAGTTTTGCCAACAGGCACCACAAGTCATTGAAATGGTCTGAAGCATTAAGTTGACAAACACACATACACTCACCGCATCAGCTCACTTCTGGAACAAAAGAGAAAAGTGTGTGAAGAACACTCACCTGTGCAAGCATTAACATGAATGCACTTAATAATCTGTTCATAAAATAAAGCGCATCGCAACTCATGCTCTCTCTGACGGGGTGATATGCCTCGAGTCGCAATGTATAGGCATTTGAAAATGCAACCACTTGAATATAGAAATAGGGAGACACACTGAAAGCACCTTACAATGCGAGAATCTAACTCGCAAGTTCCCTTTTAGTCGCCTCCTATGACAGGCAGGGTTACCGTCGTAGTATTCTAAAGCCCCTCACCATAGGGCAATAAGGCTCCCTCTGAGACAGCAGCATTGTGCAGGAAAGGACAGGTAACGACCGCAATATGTATTGCAAGACCTGCAGTAGTTGTCTCCCATTTGTCGGCAATGACTCGGTGTGGTATTCTTGTGGGTGGGTATGATGGCTGCCGTTAACCACTTGCCTGCAAGACTCCCTCTTAATAATCAACACAGTTAAGCGACATGTTCAGTACAGTATCGCTGGAGGACACTCCACGCGATGGGCACAGGCGAAACGGAGCAGAAGGAGCTGTCCTCAGTGCGGCAGGTATACTCCTCTTAATAAACCCGAAATGGACCTCTCCTGGGGGTTACGAAAAAAAGTAGGAAAGCAACTATTGTCGGCAGTTGAAGGCACGACTCCACAGTAAGTAAAAAAAAGTGGGAAAATTGTTCCGAGGCCAGTTATACCCCCGCCCTTGTGAGGGCGATTCTTCGAATAACATTTACCCAGGTTATGTAGGGTGACGTTGTCGGGCACAGATTGGATGACTCCCGCCAATAAGATCGTTGGAATCAGCGAGTAATTTGAGGTGGGGTCCACGTCGAAATATGTCGGAAGGGTGTAAGTAGCATTTTCGCCATAACTTCGGCACTTTTCGACATAGAACATCCAAACTCGGAATGTAGGGGTACTTTAAGGAGGGGAACATGTCGAAATATGTTGAAAGGGCACAAGTGGCATTTTTGCTAACACTTCGGCACTTTTCGATGTAGAGCGTCGAAACTCGGAATGAAGGGGTACTCTAAGGTGGGAAACAGGTCGAAATATGTCGGAAGAGTGTAAGAGTCATTTTCGCCATAACTTTGGCACTTTTCGATGTAGAATGTCGAAACTCGGAATGTAGGGGTACTTTAAGGTGGGGAACATGTCGAAATATGTCGAAAGGGCGTAAGTGGCATTTTCGCCATAATTTCGGCACTTTTCGACGTAGTACATCGAAACTCGGAATGTAGACGTATTTTAAGGAGGGGAACATGTAGAAATCTGTCGAAAAGGTGTAAGTGGCATTTTCGCCATAACTTCGGCACTTTCCGATGTAGAAATTCCGAATCTCGAAATGTAGGGGTACTTTAAGGTGGGGAACATGTAGAAATATGTTGAAAAGTCGAACGTGGCATTTTCGCCATAACTTCGGCACTTTCCGACGTAGATATTCGAAACTCGGAATGTACAAGTACTTTATGGTGAGGAATATGTCGAAATATGTCGAAAGGGGTATTCCCCTTAACTTCCACACATTTCGATGTAGAACATCGAAACTCGGAATGTAGGGGTAATTTACGGAGGGGAATATGTCGAAATCTGTCGAAATGTCGAAAGTGGTATTTTCGCCATAACTTCAGCACTTTCCGACATAGAATGTCGAAACTCCGAATGTAGGGGTACTTTAAGGTGCGGAACATGTAGTAATATGTCGAAAGGGCGTAAGTGACATTTTCGCATCTAACTTCGGCAATGTTGTATGTAGAATGTCGAAAATCGGAATATATGGGAATTTATAGGAGGGGTATGTGTCGAAATATGTCGAAAGAGGCATTTTCGCCATAAGTTCAGCACTTTTCGATCTAGAACGACGAAATTCGGAATGAATGGGTACTTTAAGGTGGGGAACAGGAAGAAATAAGTCAAGTTGCATGAGTGATATTTTCGCCATACATTTGGCTACATTTGGCACTTTTCGACATGGAGTGTCGAAAGTCTGAATGTAGGGGTACTTTTAGGTTAGGAATACATCGAAATATGTGGAAAGGGCATATGTGGCACTTATACTATAACTTCGGACAGGAGTAGTAACAAAGTTATAGGCATTGAAATTTTGACCGCCTTAAAAATTAAGAATGTATGGAGGAAAGTGAAAAGAGTGCGCGTGAAAATCTCCTGCCCAAAGCTCAGTCTCGTGACACGAATAATAGCAAAGTTACAGGCAAATTCATTTTGAACCCCTTAAAAATATTTAAAAATTTATAGCTCCTAAACTAATATAGATACACAAACAAAATGTGATACGGTCACGTAACATGACATGCAGAATTCGAAAAAATATACAAATTTAATTTCGGACCCTAAATACAGGGGGTTGAAAATTTTTTTCTAGTTGAACTATAAATTGCTAAGGGCGGATATAAATATGTTAGAATAGTAAATATTTTAGATCCCAGCTCCATAGGTCGAACGGTTCAAAAGTTACCGGCCTCCAAAGTTGGAGCCACATTAAACGAAATCGGAAAAATATTTTTGGTCCAAAACTCTTCAACCGTCTAAACTTTTGCCGATATTTTTAATAAAACAAAAATCGGAAAATAATTTTGGAAAAAAAAAAATTGGCAGCACCCCAAAGAAAGGGGTACCCCTTAAAAATCAAAAATTCGAAAATCCGTAAAATGGAGTTCGAGAAATCGTCGAGGAAAGGCCCCGTACCAAATTTCAAGTCTATATCTCGAACCATTTAGATTCCACAGCCCGAAAAGCGCGAAAGGTACAAAAACACGACCCTCTTGTCACAATCGGGAATGTTGGGCTTATGAAAAATAAAGAATGTATGAAGGAAAGTGAAAAGAGCATGCGTGAAAACCCCCTGCCAAAAGGTCAGTCACGTGACACAGATAATAACAAAGTTATAGGCAAATTCATTTTGACCCCCTTACAAATGTTTAAAAATTCATAATTCCTAAAGTAATATAGATACACAAACGAAATTTAGTACGGCCACGTAACTTGATGCCCAGAATTCGAAAAAATATATAAATTTAATTTCGAGTAGTGAATACAGGGTGTTGAAAATTTTTTTCGAGTTGAACTAAAAATCGCTACAGGCAGATAGAAATGCGTTAGAAAATAGTGTATATTTTAGATCCCAGCTCTGTAGGTCGAACAGTTCAAAAGTTACAAGCCCCCAAACTTGGAGCCCCCTTAAACGAAATTGGAAAAAATATTTTTGGTCGAAAACTCTTCAACCGGCTAAACTTTTGCCGCTCTTTCTAATAGAAGGAAAATCGGAAAAGAATTTCGAAAAGAAAAAATTTGGGAGCACCCCGAAAAAGGGGTACCCCTTAAAAATCAAAATTTCAAAAATCCGTAAAATGGAGTTCGAGAAATCGTCAAAGGAAAGGCCCCGTACCAAATTTCAAGTCGATATCTCGAACCGTTTAGATTCCACGGCCCGAAAAGCGCGAAAGGTCCGAAAACAGGACCCTCCGGTCACAGCATCTCCTCCTCGTGGTGGAGGATGGGGGTCCGGGAGGGGGGCGATCGACAGAGGAAGGACGGGAGGTGTGCGAAAATTCGCTTCGGGCGAGATACCTCGAAGGGTTCGGGTGCTCCGCGCCCGCAAAGTTGGGCAATTTCGAGTTGCACAGTCACCAAAGCAAACGGACCAGACGAGCCGGCCGATTGGTTTTGATCTAATACAAGCATCCCTTCCATTTCTGGTCGGGACTCTGTTTGCATATATTAGCTCAAAAATTACCACAGTTATCCAGGTCTTGTGGTACGATCTAAAGAACCATAACTGATTTAATGAGCCATTCGCGGTTTAACCTAAAGTTTGGCTTTCACTGAGACATGCATGGCTTAATCTTTGAGACAAGCATATGACTACTGGCAGGATCAACCAGGGAGCTGCATAGAGCTCGTCACCATTTCCACCCCACCGAGTGGAGGGTTTTCTCGCGACTGTCCCGCCAGTGGCTGTTACGGACCGCTTCTTGAGCATCGTCCCACGTGCGGCACAGCTCGTGTGTGTGCTGGGGAGCGATTGTTTTTATTTTCGCTCGGATAGAAGTGAGTGAATTACAACAGTACGATCTGTCCCCATATAAAAGCCCGGTTTGGTCTAGCGAGAGAGGGGACGGATGACCCATGGAATGCTGTGAGGGAGGCGTAGCCTCCGGGTAAGGCGACATCTCGCGAGGGGGTGGGCCGGCCACAAGCATATGTCTCCGCAAACCTCTCCACAAGTTGCGGTTACGAACTGCTTCTTGTCTGTTAAACAGGGTTTCTTTGGGGGAATGCCGGGGCCGCTAGGGTCCCTTCTGAGCCTTCTTCAACTCGTCTCTTGCGAACTGTGGTGCATCTCGGGTGCCCGCTGGGGCGCGATTGTTTGTATTTTCGCTTGGATATAAGTGAGTGAATTTCAACAGTACGATCGGTTCCTACATAAGATCCTGGTTCAGTCCAGCGAGAGAGGGAAGCGAAGACCCGTGGATTGCTGTGAGGGAGGCTTGGCCTCCAAGATGAAGCAACACCCCATGAAGGCGTGCACCTGCGACAAGCATATGTCTCTGCGAGTGCAGCGGACTGCCATTGCAACAGTACGATCGGTTCCCACATAAGAGCCTAGTTCCGTCTAGCGAGAGAGCAAAGCGAAGGCCCGTAGGTTGCTGTGAGGAAGGCTTGGACCCCAAGGAGGGCGACACCCCACGAAGGCATGAGCCTGCGACAAGAATAAGTCTCTGCGACAGCGGCGGACCACTATTGAAACAGTATGATCGTTCCTCATGTAAGGGCCCGGAACCGTATAGCGAGAACCCAAGACCCGTAGGTAGCTGTGAGGATGGCTGAGATGCACTCGAGCGAAGCACTGCAAGAGCAAATGACAAGCCACAAAGTCGTGGCTTCCAGCAAGGGTGATGTGCCAGCACCGAGGCCGCTTCATTCAATAACCTGTCAACATTTATCTCGGAGTGGGGGGTATTTGTCCTCGTCACCATCTCGCCACCTATGTACCCCCTAATATACCCAAAATGGAACTCACCTGGGGGTTATGCGACCTTTACGGGCCGGCCGTCGAGGCCACGAGCGCCAAGGAACATAATGATGTGCAACTTTCGGCTGCGGGAGCTGTCATACCCCCGCTCTTGTGAGGCCGAAAACCCCGAACAACAAGCCAGGAGTACTCTCTTGGTTTCGGTAGAGGCTCCTGCGCCCGCCAGTGGCATGGACCCCCTGGGGCTGGCCGCCACATGCTCGGGCCACCACCCAGGCCAGGGGCACTCTCCCGGCCGAAGAAGAGTCGCCAGAACCCGTCAAGAGCACCGCCGTTCTGACTGGGGTTTTCGGCATCAAGTAGACATCGGTGCAGCACTACTACCCCTTATAATACCCACCTCGGGCCCTACATGGGGGTTACGTAAAATCGCGGGTGCGGTCTCAGTCGGGCCCCCACCTGGAGTCTACGTGAAATTTCACCCATGCCCAGAGCACCTTTCCTGGCGGCAGCCGAGGTGATTGCGCACGCCAGGGACATGGTCTGTGGAGCTGTGGTCTGGCTCCACCTGGGGTCTATGCAAATTGTCACCCAAGCCCTGAGGTACTTTTCTGGTGGCTGCCGAGGCATTTGCGCCCACCAGGGACTTGACCGCAGGAGGAGAGGTCGTCGCCTGGCACAGGACAACCTCGACCGGAACAACCTCGAACAGAACAACCTCGAACGTGACAAAATCGACCGGAACAACCTCGAACAGGACAACCTCGAACAGGACAACCTCGAACGGAACAACCTCGAACAAGACAACCCCCGAACAGGACAACCCCGAACAGGACAACCTCGAACAGGATTTTTTTGCGCCCGCCAGGAACTGAGTCTCTAAAAAAGAGGTCGTGCTCCACCTGGCGTCTACATGAAATATCACCCAGGCCCGTAGCGACTTTCCTGGCCACAGGCGAGGCAGTTGCGAACCTCCAGGGACTTTGTCACTGGAGCAGAGTTCGGGCTCCACCTGGGGTCTATGTGTAATTTCACCCAGGCACAGGGCAATTTTCCTGGCCGAAGTCGAGACGCTCCCAGCTGTCAAGGACTTACCAGGCAGCAGCGGTGTCCAGCAGGACTTAATACAAAATTCCATCACCTGCAGGACAACCTCGAACAGGACAACCTAGAACAGGACAACCTCGAACGGAACAACCTCGAACAGGACAGTTGTAGTATATGTTCATAATATAACATAGGCACAATTCCATGGTTCACAGGTTTGCTAAATTTTATTATAAAGCGACAGAATGTCTTCTATTGTCTGTAGAAAACAAGGAATTGTCCATTTTACCCATATTGTCACAAATTGACAATGCTTGTTTTGAACTTTTTTAATTATTATTATTTTACTATCAGTGTAACAAGCGGGTTACATTATCATACAGAATATGTTCGTAACAAAACACAGAAACAATACTAAAGCTCTCATTTTTACCCGAATAGTCTTGCTAATATTAAAAAGGTCAAAACTTGTAAGCTGAAATCCAGAAATGTCCAACAATGAGAATGAGTAACATAAACTTACCAGACATAATAACAATGATTTGCAATGGTAAAACTGAAAGCACCATTTTTCACGACAAGTAACAATAAACAGATGAGCATCAAGGAAACTGCCTTTCACATAAGTCAAATTTTCCAAACATAGGACAATATGTAGCACTGGTACTATGATTGCATGGTGAACGCTTATTTGCAGACAGAAATTCTTGTCTACGACACATGTTGCAAACACAGAGAAAAATTCTTGCTTTTCCACTTTCTCGCCGACTTCGGAAAACAAGACTTCATCACTTTACTTTTCCTTCCTTAATGGCAGTATTATGCTATATTTCTGTGCTGGAAACTCACAAATGTGATTTGGATCACTAAATGTTAGTTTTAATATTTTCGTCAGACAGCAATGATTATCGAATAGGGATGATGGAGGATTGCAGCATGTGTCCATTGTACGTCTCTCTGTGTAGTTTAAGGCGAGGGTGGTTGTCTGAAGTTGCAATTTCTTTAATTTTCTGCATAGCAAATGGACACTTCTTCACACAATTTTTCATTGTGAAGATCTGACCACTGTGTGACCATTGATTGCTCAATAGAGATTGTTTCGAATAGCATTGGAATGATTATAGCAGTGGCAATACGTTCTTCCCAGTCTGCAGGGACTTCCATACGCCGTTTGGTGTCAATTACACCCATATTCTTGTCGCATTCCAAGTACGAGTGTCCGCAAACTGGAAATTTCTCTTTTATTGATTTTAAAATGGTTGTCAGCATGTACCATGTAATGGATAAATCGTACGATGGTGTGATTCTTATTCTGACCACCTGCTCTATCACAAAATATGTGTAGGTGTTAAACGCTTCTTGGAAGGTGATTCACAATAAAATCAAAGAGAAATTATGTTACTTTGTCTGACCCCTTCTTAGCAACGAACTCTGGTTATGTGTAGAAGTAGGACTTTCTGTTTGACAGTATATGTGTGTTAAAGGCGTATACCAACAGTTGCCTATGGTAGTAGACATCATTGGTTGCAATATGTGGCAAAGAAATGTTTTTCTGATAATCCATTGCTAGAGCTTCCACAGCATCACACTTCTTAACTCTTACCCATTCACTCTTCTTCCTGTCATAAAATACTTGTGCTCTTTGTAAGTGAGGTTCTTTGTCCAAATTTACTGCTCGGAGTTCACTATCGTGGTTTTATCCATCACTCTTTAGTGCACTAGCTTGTGCTTTGAACTGACCGCATTGCCTGCAAGTATCAGACCTTGGGTACCCAGAGGTAATGTTGAAATGGTTCTTGAGTATATCTTTGTAGCTTCGATAAGATATTGAGTTATCAGGATGAATCAGTTTGTACGTTTCAAACATTTTCTTCATTTTTAAATCTTCTGGTAAGTATACTCTTCGTTCGTTGTCATGCAAACTGTAATGACTCTGCCTTGTAATAAATGATTCTAATTGTTCATGCGCGTGCTTAACCATGTTGGAACTTAGCTTCCTGCGGTTCTTGCCTCCTCTGTTTTCTTTTCGTGACTGACCTAATATTTTTTTTTCTTAGAATTTAAATTTCCCTTTTGTTATGCAGTAGACTGCAATGTAAAATTTGCTGCAAACCACAACCTCTTTGTATAACTGTCTCGTCTTTGACACGAACAGCGCATTTGTATGAACAGTCATTATAATTTTCCTATCTCGAATAAGGTGTCATGTACTAATAAAAACAAGATGGCTTTCTGGTAAACTTGTACTGTAAAATTCGCTTTGTGGAATAAAACACAACATTTGGATATTTGGTTTCAAGGGTTTCAGTGAAGTTTCTACCTATCCCTTTTCGTGTGATGGGTTTCCATCCAAACCCACCTTGTTTTTTCATATCGTGATTTAAGGATGCTCCTAAGTCCTGTGTTTTGCACCTAAGATACACAGCATACAGCATAGGCAATAGTGCGTTCATGTGTTTATTTTGTTGCGTTCATTGAATTGTTGATGGTGCACATTCAACGTTACCTACATGTTTCTAACTCACGATACCATTGTTTCGGGAACTCTATCGCTGTAGCATCATTTGTGATTTGAAAGAAAACTATGAGTCCTAGACTATTGCAACAATAGGACCTTCTTTGTTAGACAGGTAACATTACTCAATAAACCATCTTCAGATGTTCGAAAATCCGGAAGGTAGAAAAGTTATATGCAATCAGAAGGTAGCCACCCCTGCTATTTTCATAAGGGCGGAAGGTATCAACCAACACTCGGTGTTTGTTTGCAGATCCCAGTAGCATTAAGCAGGGCTGAAAATATTGTAGTTTTTCGTTAATCAGTTTCAGAGGCTCATTACTCCCTTAATATTGTGTTTAGGTGAAAAGTGCAAAATATGTTTTCGTCATAGTTTTTCGTGAGGAACACACAAGCGGAGTTTGTCCCCCTATTTAAGAAACATCCTGTATACTACTTCATCTTCGGGTTTTCGTGATCTACGGCGCTGAACTGGCACAAGCATTATCGAACCGCACAAGTAAGAATTCTGTGCTTCGTGATCATTCATTAAATTAAATTTATTAAAAATTTCTTTGTCTATTAAAAAAACTGATTCTTTTAGTGCACTCCCCCTTACAGTCACAGAATTCGCTGTGCCCGTGGCTTTGAAGACGTATTCTCTTCATAACTTCATACATACGGCCACTGTGTTTGCATTTGGGTGACATTTCCGTTGTCCCAACATCTTCTGCAGCCATATTCACAAAAGTGTTATAAGTTTTAATACTAAGAGCATTACTGATACAACTGAAACCATTTTCGTTTACTAACTATCAGGTATTTCATTTCTTTACAAAGAACCACCGTACAGTAAACATCGCATATGAAGCACGGAATGACTAGTTTTGGTTTAATAACAATCGATGGTAGCTTCCACAACATCATGGAGAAATTCTGTGTATAAAGTAGTTGCATGCAAACGTTTCAATTCCACAATACACAACTAGCGCTGTGAGTGGACATACCTTGTTTTCGCCTTTCATCTACTCGGTGAATGGACAACCCAAGTTTTCTTCTAATACACAATATTTTCACCAGCATATTATTTGTGACAGCACTTGTTATCCCTGATGCCTCCAGGGCCACCCATAACTATCTTTTGACTTCTATACTAGCCCAACTTTGAAAAAAAAAAGTGGACGTTCCTTGTTTTCTCCCAAAACCCTTCGTATAAGTTTACCTAACCTAACCTTGCCTAATGTAGCCTAGTCTTACATAATCTGACCTAACCTACCCTAAAATAATCTAACCTAAGGTAACATAACATAATATAAGTTAACCTTACGTAATGTAACCTAATCCAAAATAACCTAAACTGCCCAAACCTAAGCTTACCTGCCCTAACCTAAGCTGTCATGACCTAACATATTATAATCTTAACCTATCCTGACCTGACCCAACCAATCATAACCTAACCTCTCCTAATCCAACCTAACCTGACGTACCTAACATTACCTAACATTACCTAACCTGACCTGGCATAACCTAACCTAAGCTAACCTAACCTAATATTATACTTACCTAACATAACCTGTCCAGACATGACCTAACCTAACTTTAACACAATGTTATACTAACCTAACGTAACCTGTCCTGACATGACTTAATCTAACTTTAGCATAACATAAGCTAACCTAACCTAACATTACCTAAGCTAACCTAACCAAAACTGCCATAACCTAACCACACATAACCTAACCCTAACCTAACCTATCCTACCTAAGCTTGTGCTGGGATAGCACATCCCGTCTGAAGAGGACGCACGTCGGATCCTAGTGCCTACCTACATTGGGCCCCCTCAACTATCTGAACTAATTGTGGTGCCCCGTGTTGGTGATGACATTTGCACTATGCATTAACCGACACCGCGCTTTTGAACTGTAGCGCGCGCATGCCTCGCCGTTTCATACATCTTCGGCCCTCCTCGGCAGTCTTCGTTGTCCCCTCCCTTCGCCCGACCTACCACTCCCACCGTTGCCTGGCAGCCTACCGTCGCACGTTGTGCCACTCTTTGTTCTGCTTCAGCTAGGACCTGCCTCTCCATTCTCTATATACAGGCTCCGCCGACAAGCCTTGGTAGGTGCTATTTTGCGTTTGTGCTTTCATATTATTATTAACTGATTCGCGTGTTCGATTCTTGTTCGGTTTAACTTTGTAACTTTCTCGTTTTTGCTGTTTAAGTTTTGCTGCTTTTTCCTTCTTTGTAATTTCGTGCGACTTTCGGGCGTCGATGTGGAGAGTGGAATGAAGTCTAGGCATTTATCTCTTAATCTTTGTTAATTAACAGCAAATTATTTACCTAGTCTAGGAAGATGTTTCGGTTTCGGTTAAGGCCGCTGAGCCTGCATTATGTCTTGTATCCTGAGAGCTGTATTTTGTGTACGGTTACTGTCACCTCCTATGTGCACATGAGCTTTAATGAACCGCCTTTTTTGGTCTCATTCTGAAAACGGTTTCTGTATGGTTGAATCTGCCAGTGTGCTACGTTTCTTTTGAGTGTTCAGCCCTTGGTTTTGTGTAACTCCACTTTGGGATTAAGCCTTGTCAGTCAGACTTAACCTTGATTAGGGTTCCAGTCTGGCTGTTTGTGCCCAGGAGGGCACAAGCTAACCAAACCTATCATTACCTATACTAACATAACCTAGCCTGACCAAATCTTATACTGACCTGTGGTAACCTAAGTTAACCTAACCTAACCTATGATCACCTAACATAACAAAACCTATCCTGATTAAACCTAACCCATCATTACCTGAACTAACCTAACCTGACCTAAGCTAACCTAACATGACCTAAACTAACCTAACCTAATGTAACCTAACCTAACAAACGTAACATAACCTGACCTAACCTAATCTTATACTGACCTAATGTAACCTAAGTTTACCTAACATTCAATTACTTAACCTAACAATACCTATGCTAACCTAACCTAAACTAGCGTAACATAAACTAACCAATCCTTACCTAACCAAATCTGTCCTAACCTTACCTAACTAAATAACCTTACCTAAACTATATTAACCTAACCTAAACCAACCTAACCTAAGGCAACCTAACCTAACATAACCTGTCTTAAGATAAACTAACCTGACCTAATCTAACATAACCTAACCCAACCTAACCTAACATTAACATAACCTCATTTAATGTAACCTAATGTTACCTAAGCTTACCCAAAATAACCTAAACTACCCTTAGTTATCCTATCTTAACCAACATAACATACTCTGAACTAACCTGACATAACATTATACTAACCTAATGCAACCCCAGTTAAACTAACTTAACCACTATCATTAACATCACCTATCTCAAGCAACATAACGTTACCCAAGCTAACCTGACCTATCATTGCCGAAACTAACCTAACCTATCTTAACATGAACTAACCTGAACTGATCTAACCTAACGTACCTTAACATAACCTAAGCTAACCTAACCCATCATTACCTAAGCTAACATATACTAACCTATCCTTACCTAAGTTACCCTAACTGAACATAACCTAACCTGAAGTTACCTAAGCTTACCTAATGTAACCTATTCTAAGCTATCCTAACCTAAGCTATCACAACCTAACCTAAACTTACCTAACCTGTTCCTAGCTAACCAAACCTATCGGTATATAACCTAAACCAACCTAACCTGACCTAACCTACATAACCCAACCTAACCTATCTATACCTGAACTAACCTGAACTAATCTAACCTAACGTACCTAACATAACCTGACCTAACCACACATAACCTAAATTAACCTAACCCATAATTACCTAAGCTAACATAACCTAACCTATCCTTACCTAAGTTAACCTAACCTGACATTACCTAACCTTACCTAACATAACCTATTTAAACTATCCCAACCTTAGCTAAGCTATCACAGCCCAACCTAACCTAAACTTACCTAACATGTCCCTAGCTAACCTAACCTATCGGTATATAACCTAAACGAACTTAACCTGACCTAATCAAACCTAACCTACGTAATCCAACCTAACGTAAGCTAACCTAAACTTATCTAAGCTGAGCTAACCTAACCTATCGTTACCTAAACTAACCTAACATGACCTAATCCAATCTTATGTAACCTACCTAACATAACCTGACATAAGCTAACCTACCCACACCTAACCTAAGCTAACCTAACCACACCTAACCTAACCCAACCTGACCTTACCTAACTTTACTTAACCCTACCTAACCGAACTTAACCAAAGTAATCCTACCCTAACCGAACTCAACCTAACCTCACCTGAACTGACCTCACCAGAAATACTACTTCGGCCTCTTTATATTTCCCAGGAAAGCCACCCAATCTGTTGTTCGAATATGGGTTTCATTTTAGTATAACGCTTTCAGTTTTAACGTCTTATGCCAGTAAAAACTCGTCATTTACTTTTTCATACTTCTAATTTACTAATAATCATTTTAATAAGTTTCATTGACCCTAAGACAAATACATATCTCTGAAACAGTTTCTCTATGCAGAACCGATAGTTCACCTGAGTAAACATTATTTCCCTAATTATTTAAGTTACTATTTCTGCACGAAAATATTTTAAATTTGATATTATTCAAGGGTTTTGTGAGAATTTCTGCAATTTGTTTACCTGTTGGGCAATGATCAAATTCCACAGGTTTCTGATCACTACCCACACAGCACCAGATATCCTACGGATATCCTGGTTTTGTCCTGAATGTCCGATATATATCCCCGATATCCGATGGATATCCATTGGATATTCTTTTAGTACATTTAATTATATTGCAAGAAATAAAAATTTATCGTAATATTTTTCCAATAAAATATCCCAACTTCATTTAAAGTAGCAAAATATTTCATATAACCTGAAAAATATTCAAACTTAATGTCCTGAAAATGTCCCTAAAACATAACCGGAGGATATCCCAATGGTATATTCCAAGGATATCATGTACACATATCCTATGGATGTCCATTTTTCTGTGATTGTCCGATATATGTCTTAGATATCATACGGATATCCATAGGATATTCTTTTCGTATTTGTAAGATTACTACAAGAAATTAAAACTTACGATAATATTTTTCACACAATATATCCCATCTTCATTTAAAGTTACAAAATATTATATAAAACCTTAAAAATATTCAAACTAATGTCCTGAATGTGTCCCTAAAGTATAACCTGAAGATATCCCATAACAGCTTGTCCGAAGGGTACATATCCTGTGTA
>PNEQ01036569.1:0-19849 GCA_003012365.1 Medauroidea extradentata | reverse complement strand
GAAGGGTTCGATAGATATCGATAGTTGATTGGAAACACATTTAACGTCTTTTCAGCCCCTTAAAAGTTGAACTTCGAAAAATCCTTAAATTGGCTAATATGCATTTTTACAAGTGTCCTATTAAAGTAAAAATCACGATGATCGGCCATCGGGTTCGAGCTCTATCGACGTTTCTTCGGAAACACATTTCACCCCTTTTTACCCCCTTAGAGGTCGAATTTCGAAAAATCCCTTCTTAGTGCTCGCCTACGACCTGAAGGGAACCCCCACAAAAAATTTCACGATTCTAGGTCCAGTGGTTTGGGCTGCAGTTTGATATGTCAGTCAGTCAGTCAGTCAGTCAATCAGTCACCTTTCATTTTTATATATATATATAGATATAATGTTTGCGATTCTTATTGCTGTAGTCAAAGCAATATGCTCGTTACTTAACTAACGATGCTGAAAATTAAAGTTAATAATTTCTGGCAGGCAAACTGAGGTGCTAAATATCATATTTTAGTTCCGCTATGCATCGTATTTTTTTTTTCGTGTATACCTTTCAAGTCGATCCTTAGTCAAAATTACTAAATTACTATATAGGAAAACATTTTCTTACGATTTCCTACTAACCTTTTTATTTACGGTGTGCAAGGGGTTGGCCAGACACATTTCTGTCATGTCATGCCCTTGTTTTATTTTACCCGATTCCATTTATGGAATTTTATATTGTGTTCGTGAGTTGTGTTGACTAAAGCACACTACTTTAACGTTTTCCTATTGTTTGTAGTTTTCGTTGACAGAAATGTGCAACACAATAGAGTATTTGCACAACTCTTTCAAAGGTCATATAATTTCTCCGTGGGTTGAGAAAGTAAATATATTCCATGCCTTCGCCAGATGAAATTTTGCAACATTTAAGACTAGAGTGCTTTTAGACCCTTGCCTACGTTATTGCGAGAAAAAAATACGCTGCCGTAAAATATAAGAAATGGATACAAATATATCACAGACGAAGAAAATACAGTAAACTTATGTGAATAGGTTCGAAGCTCAGTCTTCTAAAGGTAAAACACTCAATCACAGACAGGTAAGTTTTGTGTGGTCAAAAACCTAGACTATTTCCGTTAACACTTATAGAGTAAAGTTTCATATCGTACGGTGTTCTAGCTTGTTTAAGTTTGCCGTGTAGAAAGGAAAGGGAAAGACGAATTCAACATTGCAATGCTGTGAAATTGTAAATTGGCTCTGCATCGCAATGTAAGACTCATACATTTTGTGGGTCGGTCACTAATACAACAACTTGCTTACAAGTTTCAAAATGGCAGAAAAAGTAATTTGAAAACTTACATATACTAAGGACAACAAGTCGTTTTCTAAGTAATGTGTGTTTTGCATCAACTAAGTTTAGAAATAAATCATTTGTGTGTGGTTTTTTAATAATTTACGTTTTTTACATTCCCTATTATCTAATTTTCATATAAAACAATACATGGGTGGTTATATTTTTAAATGCTGAAAATATTCGCAAAATTTTTTGATAGTGTAGACTTCACCATAAATAAATTTCGTATAACTATTAAACTTTGCTCAGCATTGGATACAAAGAGCCTTAACAGCTATAGAGTCTTCATATTGATTAAAAGAATAACATTATTTTATAAATTCAGCCCGTACGCTACTTACCTCCATATGCAAGCTTTTAATTAAACTCACAAGAAGATTACTTTATTTCACAAGTTGGGGCAAACACTGAATGCTAATGTTTCCCTTCACCTAGGTCACTGTTCAAACATACACGTACTGGAGCTTCCGCCCTTGAATTGTTCTCCCCTCTAACTCCGGGACGGTTAACAGGCTCGCAAACAATATAAAATTCTCTTCCGAGCCGCCGGGTGAGATAAGACCGCAAGTTAGGGTGCCTGCCTTATCTCTGCTACAACCTGGTCCTAGGCACACTTCTCCCGTCTCGTCCAGGGCGGTTTGGAGAGGAGGGGGACGTTTATGAAAGCGGTTTTATTTTAGGCTTGGCGTGGATGGATAGCAACCTGCTAGGCTGCCGCGGATACGACAGAGGGTCCTCCCAACATTCCTACCCTGTGTAGTTATCTTCATAATAAACCCTCTGTCCGTCAGGTGTTCAGGAATCACAAGTTTAAGCCCACAGGTTGATATATATGCTGTTTTTTGTAAGTTTAATTTTTTAAATCCTTGAAGGAAGTGGATATCGTAAAACCATTGTATATAAATTTTGAAAATTGTTTGTAGGCCCTACTATGCAGCTATAATTTTGGGAAATTATCGACTTAATTAAATTTTCTTAAAATTAATAACTAGTCAAAATCATAATAACTTACGTTTTAAAATAAAAATTAGGCTACATAGTACATACAATTTTCTAACATTTATGGGGCCGCGGTGGCCGAATGGTCAGACCATTCGCCTCCCATAAAGGTGATCCGGGTTCGATTCCCAGCGGGGTCGGCCCCCTGATTTTCGCATGTGGGAATCGTGCCGGACGATGCCGTTGGTCGCCGGTTTTTCTCGGAGATCTCCTGTTTCCCCAGCCCCCGCATTCCGGCGCTGCTTCATACCTCTTATCACCCTTCACCAGCGCTGAATACCTCAATGTTAAGCGCTGACCAAAATATCTCACTCATTCACTCACTCACTCTAACATTTATATGTAATAGTTTTGCGATATCTAATCCTTTTCAGGATCCAAACAATAAAAAGAACTAAAATAGCGTGAATAGGGATCCGTGGCCATAATGTTCAATCCTGGCTATATGTTTATATACATGACGTGCGTACACTCACTACGCATACACACGACCAGTAGCCATGTTGGATTATTTTATCCTTTTATGAAATTCTGAGAAGAAAAATGTACAATTCGCTATTATAGCGCATATTCTATTTATCTAGCGCTACAGTACTGCCATGACAGTTTAACTTTCAACGTGTATTTAGACTGCAATCATTCAGACAAATCAAGAATATAACAACAAAATTTTCAGACTGATTATGGCCTAAATACACGTTAAAAATTCAACCACCATGCTCGACTGTAGTTCGAGGTAAATAAAATTTGCGCTATAAACACCAATTGCAGGTATTTCTTCTCAGAACTTCATAAAAGCGAAAGATAAAACAATCCAATATGGCGACAGGAACCGAGCTTTAAACAATGTGAATTGATTCTTCCCGCCGCTCTCATAGGAGAGCTGCGTCCTCTCGGAGCTTGCCACTACCCTCCCTCTTCCCTCCTCTAACCACTTCACAACAGAGAACATTTGAAATGACATTGCAGAAGCTATTTTTCTGTACTGTCTCAGCATCCAAGCCTCCTCCTACACCCCGTAACTTAGAACTAACTCTCTCCAATCCCTCCCTCTCCCCTTCATAAACATTCCAAGCCAACCGAAAAAATGTTTAAAAGAAACACTTAACATGCTCAAAAAGGGAAATAATTTCCCCTCCCCCTCCTCCTTGGACGAATGTGTACAAAGGTTGAAAATAATTCTCACACATTCTTGTGAAATCAGTTGAACAAATTCAAGCCCGAAGCACTATTCGCGGTAAACTGCGCTCAGCTAGTATCTTCAAAGGAACGCTATATATATATATATATATATATATATATATATATATATATATATATATATATATATATATATATGTGTGTGTGTGTGTGTGTGTGTGTGTGTCGTACGTGGAACTACACTAACTCTATGCCAGAAAGGTTGAAGCCAGTTGGTTTGCGTGAACAATAGCGGATAATATTCCCGGTAGGAAGCGGTTCACATGTACACGAGAGAACATAGCTGTAAGCAGTTCGGGATAAAGTGAAGCCCTGCTAAATTTCTATTTTCAGACAATTCGTATCTTTCCGCAAGTAACAGCTAACGACAGGAAATATCTAACAACTCTGGACACGTCACTTTATGTTTGCGTGTGTATGATAAATTGTGCAGTCTGTATGGCTCGTTACAATTTGATAAAAAAAAGTTTGTTGATATAAAAAACAAATGTGTCGATTTCAGTTAATTTTATTCCTATGTTTTTGTATTTAAGTAGGAAAATATACGGAACTACATTCAGCAATTCGCTGCCAACCGTACAAGTTGTAAGGGAACTATTGTTAATGTTGAATTATGTGTAGTAACAGCTGGTGATTTTTTCAAAGGTTAAATCTTCAGTTTAGTGCTCACTTTATATCGAACGACCTATAGACCTGTGGAGCGACTCTGAATAAGAAACTACGTGCAGATTGTCGGGTCAGCTTGCGTTTAAACCGCAATACCATTTTAACTTGTTCGCTCGTACAAGTATTCACATAAATATGTTTTTTACTTAAAAATTAATATCAAGCAAATGTACGACATTTCTACCGATTATTAGAACAAAATTTTTGAGTCTAAAACAGCTATTGGCAGCTACAAAAAGTAGTCACCATGTCCATATTGTAAATTATTTACACCGTCAGAGCATAATGTTGTAGCACGTTACAAACATGACAGCTTTTTACATTTTATGCTGCAAAAATTGACTAAGGCTTGTTTTCTGATTTCTTTAAAGTGTATTCATTCGTATCAGTAAGGGATCTAATAATCATATATCCTCAGTTTGTGATTTTTATAAAATTGATTTTACGCTATTAACAATGGTTTTGACTGTGCTGTGAAGAGGGAAAACAGTTAATATATCTAAAAATATTTCAAAGCTTTGTTTAAATTAAAGTTTTGCATATAAATCCCTTAACATACAAAGTAGTCGATGTTATTACTAGAGGTTCGATTTTCTTTTATATATTGATGCAATTTGTATACTTTCACGCACTGTTCAGTAACGAAAGTTTAGTAATCATTACAAACATTTTTTTCTCAATCATTTCGTACATAAGATATTATTTTTGACAGCACATGAAACCTCTGGCTGGTGAAATGTTCTTGTGTCAGGATTTTTGTAAACGTTTAAGTGAAATATTCGGGAAATAGTTTTCGTTTTTGTATAAAGTATTTTACTAGTAGTTTTGTGGTTACATATTGATTCTTGAAAATCGAAAAAAATTGGAAGTTTCCAACAGTTAAAATTCTAGTGTGTCAACTGGCTAAACTGAGTAACAAATACGTTCCAATTCTGAGATCCGTGTTGCTAGAAATATTAATAGTGTTTATACGTAGCTAGTCTTAAGCGCAGTGATCATTTTCTCCACTACTTCTTGTTTCAAATATCTCATCAAAAATTGTAATAAAAAAGTGAAAATTTTTAACAAAAATCAACACCGACTTAAAAAAAGTATACTCAGAATAACTGCACTAAAAAGTAAAAAATACACTGCTAGACTACAATCAATTTATTACGACAATAATATAAACTTATTGTTATTTTTGGAGTCGGTGCCAGCCAAGCTTTTAGAAAATTATAAGAATTTCCTAAAATTGACAAAATATATTTACATTAACGTTAGTTTGATAATGTAGCAATACCTAGTTAAACCAATTTACAAATGTACACAACTGCCTAAAGCGACACCTTATTTATAAATAAACCTAACTAAATCTCTTTACAAAAATAAACAAAACAGGGACTAAAAGCGACACCTCGAAAATCTATTGACAAATGAACACAGACGTCGTGAAAAACCAATATTAATGTTTTAAGGCGATTCTAAGCATCACGATTCCAACAATCAAATACAATTAGAGAAAACTTATAGCATACAAGCGCGTCTAAAATTTAGATATCGGACGCAACTTTCAACGACGTCTGCCGTCACGCGTCTGCCCGTTCGGGTCACTCACTCAAGGTGATCCCATCCCAACCCCCCCCCCCCTCCATCGGGGTATACTCCCACCGCTGCACCGCGTGCTGTACAACGTCGCGCGGCTGCTGTCTTTGTGTCGATTAAGAAATGCTTAGTTGCAGTCAACGTTAAATTTCATTAAATTAAAAAAATATACCTACGTTACTTCGTTACACGTTTCTTAACCTCGGCTGGCACCATACCACAAATAACTATAATTTTTCATTACTGTACTAATAAATTGATTGTACTGTAAGCAGTCTAAAAATAAGGTTACTATTTTTTACTTTTTAATGCATTTTTTTCAGAGTAGATTTTTTTGAAGTCAGTGTTTTTTTTATTTTTTTTTATTTCTTGATTTTTGCGGAGTTCCGTTGTCCCTTCACAGTCCAAGTCAGTACAGAACGTCCTTGACCGTAGTTAGGTACCTACCTAGTCTTGGATTGTCATAAACCTACCAGTATCTCAATCACTATACACTTCCTGTTCGATTTTGAGGAGTTCTTTGGTGTATTATCGAAATCTAAGTTCTAGTGCTAATGAAATTAAAATGGGACAACCTTGAAAATATTCCCTTTCCAACAAAATGGGAATTTTCCAAAGCTGTTTATAAATGACGGAGTTTTGAAGTAAAAAAATAAAAAAATAAAAAAATTCTACCGAATTGAGAACCTCCTCTTTTTTTTAAATTGGATAAAAATACGGAGCTATTTGATAACCCACCGATTTGAAAAATTCAAATATTGTTGACCACATGATAAATTAAATTCATGTTTCCTTTCTTCCTTTGGAATGATCTAGCTGTCATTTACGTATCTCGTGATAACAGCTGATATCTTCTATCAAGAAAATAACCACATGCACCGATGGTATAGAAATAATCCGTGCAACTGTCGAATTTATTTATCAAAATATTAAAAAATGCTTTATATTAAGTTTACAGTTCATAAATTGTGACAGTTTCCAGGTACTTTATATTAATGCCTAAATAAAACATTGGAAATTTAATTAAGAGTAAGAGTAGTCGAAACCAAACAGCAAGGTAGTCACCAAACTGTAACGCAAAGATGCTGCAGAACCACACGTCCATGACCCAATTTACTGTGAATGCATGGAAAATAACGGAAGCAATTTGTGTCTTACAAGATCGAGAAGACGTCGCGGCCACTGAATTTAATACTATTTAAGTTGTTTTTCCCACAATAATGTATAACAGTGTGCAGTGAATAAAATTTTCAGTACAGAACCCTCGCAGGCAAATTACTTGCAAGTAGGAGATGGGGGAAAGGAACCGTAGGCAGAGCAAAAGATAAAATAATTGCACCGTAAAACATTTTAGGAAAACTAGATAAGATCTCCGGAGGCATTTTAAATTATTGTCGTAAATAAAAGGAACTGGGTTTACAGTAAAACAGCGCAGAACATAACGTTAGTAACTACAGGTATGCCATGCACTCACAGTAAATTCTCTCAGTACACTAATAACGCTATAGTATACAAAAATAATTCTACAGTGCAACTTTTCATTTATTCGCTATTTATATTTAATATGATCAAACTATATAAAACAATATAAAACAAGTTGGTATACTTTATTTATTTTATAATATTGGTGCAGTATTAATTACAAAACTATACAACTTTAGTCTGTGCGTTTTTGTGGTATCTGCAAATTACGAAAATAAGAGAGTATTTGATAAACAGTTCATTAATCAACCTGCGTTTTCTGCTAAAAATTGCTGCCGTCTTGCGAAGTCCTAGTTAATATAAAAAGTGAAATTTCCGAAGTAATTTTCTCACCAAAGTAAAGTTATGATAAAAAATGCAAAAACAATGTTAAAATCAGATAATCTAAATTTCTTTGTGTATATATCTTACAAAAACTGACTGATTATATACAATGATTGACCCGGTAACTAGCCAAATTGACCGTTTCATTACACACACCACTTAAACCAACTTTGTTATGTTGGAAAAATAAACTCAGTAGGAGTGTGTTTAAAGTGGGTATAGGATGGTTAAATACTTATAACAATAAAATTAATTTTAAAACTTGTCGCAACTGAGCTGTAACAAAATATATAATGTTCAGAAATATGTAAATCACTTTTCTAGAGTGTGACGAGAAGATTTCTGCACCATTCGGTTTCAATGTCTTGAGTACACATCTGCAACTCTGCTTCATGGTCTGTGATTGGCTGTTTTAACTTTCACATGTCTTTGTGCTCTACCAGAAAATCACCGACGGTTGGTATTACGATAGCCTTAACTTGATTTTGCAGTCAAATGAAAGAATTCGTGAACAAAGACAGGCTGGTAAAACCATGAAGCGGAACTGCCGGCGTGTACTTGATTGATTCATTGAAACAAAATTGTGCAAAAATATTTTTGCAAAAAATTGCGGCTCTGTGCTTTACTTGGTACCTGCCAGTTACTAGCTAAACTGACTGTATAGCAAAATTACAAAGAGTAGGTAACGGCGGTGTAGAAAGTAAAGCAGCCATCTGACGTCGAGGAAGGATTAAGTCTTGGTAGGGCATCCTGTTCGAAATGGGTTTTGAAATACCTGACAACCAAGTCAACCTCACAAATGAGGTCTAGTGTTATGTTCGAACCATTGCCAGTTTGACAACCTCACAGAACTACCTTGACAGAACCTGTCATTCTGTTTAAAATGTAGGCTAATCCCCTTTACGCAAAACACTTGCACGGTAATGTCTGTCTAGAAACCAAGGTTTAACATCTGTATGACTAAACACCTACTATGTAATATATTAGTAGACAAAATACCTATAGGTTAAACGCGATTCTCGGAATACACGTTCGATCTTTGATGGTTATCATTTACGCCTAGTGGGCAAACACTAGTAAGGTTAAAAAAAATATGTAGGCCTATTGGATCAAGTTACTAAGAAAAATACGGTTAAGGAAACATAAAGCATATTATTAACTTGTGGGTTAAAATATTTGCAGGCCATAATAGTGATTGGCAAAATAATTCTCAAGCAACACGCCTAGTAGCAAAACGTCTGTTGGATAAAAGTAACTGTACTTAAGGCGGCCACCTACCCCACGCTTCAAATGCATTGCAGTGTGTTCGTAAACAGGTTTTTTCTACGAAAATATTTCATGTGCGCCCGTTGTGCCAACGTACGAAAATAAATCAAACTTCAGACAAGGTCGGAACCTCATTGTTAAAACGCCACGCTCATTATAAACACTGTTTCCAAGCCCTCCAAAATTGCTAAAAACTACTTTTTCAGACTTCCGTATTTCAAAATGTACTAACCGGATGTATGTGAAAACAAGATTGTGACCTGCACTGAACTTAGTTGCGGACTTTCCACCAATAAAATTATATGGTAACCGTTTAATGTCCCACAGTAAAAACCGTTCGGCGGGAACCTTGCGCGCTAGTTCAGCGCTTTGCTTGTTGAGGGGATGCGGCATTTGATGCTCCAAGGTCGAACTTACTGCTCCGTCGCTTTTGAGCCTCTCGGGTAGGCGGCGCCCTTAAAACACCGCTACTCCAGTGTGACGCCTTAGCAACCATTGGCGGTAAATACCCAAGTCGTTGGAAGGAACGATGAAGAAGTTGCCTGAATCATCGAGGCCTTCCTGGAACAAGTAGCGCCCGAGTGAAGAAAACATTCCGGCAGCTACAACAAAGGATCAGTCATTGCATCTTGTCTTGTTTTTTTTTTTCTCCTCCTGACCCTCCATGGTCCTCCGGAGCTTCTTTTTCTTTTAATTAATTTTCTTAATTTTCCGTTATTCTTATATTTAAAATTCTTGTAGTAAACTTATTATGTTTTGCTTTTTTTTCTTCCCAAAGCCTTTTTATATCCAGGGCACGGGTTCATACATTACAACCAAATTGCACTGTTTTAATTTTGTCTTTATTGTTGATTTCTGTCTGACCTGGTGAACGGCGCGTGGCCGTGTAGGTAACAGTAGTACAGTAAGTGTAAGAAAACAGGAGAGTATGACGAGGCACACAGACAGAACGTTTGTGACTTGACTTGTTTCTACACCCAACCAGTCCGCATACACGACAACCTGTAGTCGCTGCTTGGCATTCAACATTACGTTACAAAATTTGAATTAGACACGTTTCTTTCAAAAATAGAGGGCGTAAATAAATATTTTTTACACTGTTTACTGTTGGGTAGGTACAGTTTGAACACATTTTTTTTCACACGCACACGTCTAGCAACGTAATTTTTTCTCGTTAGGTCCTTCGAAAAGAGAATGGAAGTATGTTTAGATTTATCTGGAAAAAATAAGCTCTCAGTTGTTCATGATATTTTTTAATGTTGGTAGAAGTAAACTTGCAAAACATCAAAATGACTAGTCCCTAGCGTTGCATTACCCAAGGTAAAATCAAGTTCTAAATTTAAGTTATTACTTTTATAATTATTTTGTTAAATAGATTGTGTTGGTTGTTTTGATTGAACTCTCATGTGTTTTTCAATAATATTCAGTAATTGTCATTCTTGGACATCAAATTTTATTAATTTTAAAATAACAGTTGAGGCTTGCGGTTGAAGCAAGCTGGTAAGAAGTTTATCAAACAAATTTGAAGACGCTAACGGTCAGGTTCAGACGAAGCTAGTTCCTGAAACCATATCCTCCCAAATGAGAGCCCTCTAAATTATCACTGTTACTTCGCTCATTTTGTCTGTTGTAACATGCTATATCATGCTATGCTACAAGGGCAACCGACGAATCACGTCATGATTTCCTAATATACGGCATGGTTAAATGTCTATCCATTTCCTGTGTGTTTTGATTACTGGACCCTTGTCTAATGACATCGCTGTACAAGAAACGTAAGACTTGCATATTTACATATCTGTTAAAGGACAGTTCGACTTGTTTCTTACAGTAAACACAGGTAACAACGTGCCTAAATCAACTATATTCACATAAAGAAAGTCGCGTACATTTAATTCACTGATTTAACAATCGGGAGAATCCGGGTTCGATTCCCTGTTCGGCAGTCCTGGTTTCGGTTCCCATGGTTTTCTGAAATCACTCCATGTGGTCGCAGGGATGGTTCGACGATGCAGGCCATAGCCTATTCCTTCCCCATTTCTGTCAGAGCCAATGATTGTTTCTCTAATGACACCGCTGTCGATGACAAGTTAATCCTTACTACCTACCTGTTTATCGATTTCTTGTTGTTTCTGTCATTCACAGTGTGTACTTTCAATGGTTCTCATTTTGATGATCTGAAACTATTACTAAATACTTCAAAATATATTAATGGCTTCTGAAGTTATAGACCACCAAGTCCTGTAAAACGTCATAATTTATTACTTATTAATCAGCCAAAGAACCAACCGGCTTGGAACTGAATGAATAAACGTCCTATAGGAAAAATAAAGGTACTGTAATATAAAATACTAAGAATAATTATACACGCATATCAAGAGATTACTGGGTTCTGTCGCAAAAAATTTGAATAAAATATTGTTGCTGGTAACATTTGACATTTATCATTAGTGGAATATTATTTGTCCAAAAATATAAATGAAAATATTGTTGTACACATATTAAGAAGATTAATAAGTGGAAGCTTAGAATATAACGTTATAGGGACAGTAGCAGAAGAAAAACCATTCCGATAACAACGCACAGTTTACTAGGTAATGCTAAGTACAGTAGAGCCTACTAGATTGATGCTACGGAAGTTAATAAGCAAGTATAGATATTCATACATACTACCTCAGGCGGCAATACTCCTCCAGCGTATTAACTTCATACGCACTGCGGGTAATACGACGTTGATATTACATTGTTACTACTACTGACTAAAGAAATCAGCACCTGCAGTTAGACATATCGTCACATATTACAAAAAAAATATTTTACATGCTCTTAAAGCACAGCTCATGTGACAGACGTCATTACTTAATTAAAATACCAAACGATCAAGTTTACGAAAGTCATGTATTGATAGACAATACACTTTCGAACAAAAATTAAACTCAAGAAACCAGTTAAGTATCTTTTGATTAATATTTCATATAGTTAACGGTCTAAAAATTTATAATTTTTGTCTGTATTGTTAGTTTACCTAAACTAGAATTTTCACTTTAGTACAGCTATTATATCTGTTTTAATCGAAATTATCTTGTGTAAGGAGATACTCTTAAAAATGAAGAATTGAACACACAAAAGATTTTTAATTCTAATCAGAAATATCGCATTTGACTCATTTTTTTCCTTATAAAAATATTCTTGGTTATGTAATGGCTTGAAGCTTCGTCAACTGCGTCATTAGCCACAGAACATGCAGGTCAGAGACACGAGGTCACATAGTGAGCGGTCGTGGGCTGTATTAAGAAATCATTTCAGCATTCACCAGGACATGTTTATCGTGGGAAAAACATAGATCAGAACTGTTGAACCAGAAGTTGGATCCGTGTCGTACCGGTCACGAGTCCAGTTGTTTTTTATCATCGCGCCACCTCGTTGTACGCCGGGCTGTCACAAAATCACCGGACGGATAGCGATTACACATCTTACGGCGCCCGCCTGGTGGCTGTGTGTTTACGTAAGTGAGGCACGGAGCCAAGGACAATGTTGACCGGCTCCTCTGTTGCCGTATCGCCTATAGCGCAAGACACTGAAACAGCGTGCAGTGGTACTGTACATCACTCACCTGACTGACACTTTCAGTGGTGCCCCTACCTTTTTATTAAAGAAAATTTTTAAGTAATGTTCAACGCACCTCACTATGGTAGTTTCGCACGAATCCCGTAAGTAGTTATTTAACGTAACAGTTTGAAAAAGACATTGTTAGCCATTTGAAAGGCTCCAAAATAATGTTTCTAATTAACATGATGTTTTGAAACTACCATTCTGATATCTTTTGAAGTGTTTCTTCTTTTCCTAAATGCACACATTAGAAACACGTTGAGAAGTTTCTTAGAAAAAATAGTGTTCTGCTATCACGCTACAACGCTGTTTACAAGGTAGGCGGCCGCCTTAATCTATCCAGTTTACCTACGACATTATACTACACGTGGTTTTCAACGGCTATGGGGTGGTATTTCTGTCGCTTGAAAGGAAAACGTGTTGGCTTCATTCAACCATCTTAAGCCAAATTTGTACAAAGTGTCCATTCATAGTTGTACACTTGTGATTCACTTCCCTAATTAACAAAAAACAATTGTGTATTTAAGTTTTATGTAAGCACAATTATTAGTAGAATATTAGCTCTAGTGAATACAGCCCTCAGTTCAGCAACATTTAATACTAGTGTTTCACTTCGTACGGTCGAGTAGACGATATACCGTAGTTCACTCGGAACATGCAGATGAGGGACTTGACAAATGAACTGAATGAGATTTAATGGTCGAGCGCCACTAAAATCTAGTACACTCGTGAGGACAAGGTGGCAATTTTGTAGAGCGGTGCAGGAATGTGTGAGAAGACAGAAGTGTCATGATAAAGGTAAACCTTCCATCGATGGCTACATTCACGTGAGGAAATATGGACGAGGCTTCCCCCGTGGGAATCGAACCCATACCGCCATAGGGGAAGGCGAGTAAATCGTACCACTCCACAATTGTGGGTACTTGCACAGAGAAATAGGTCTAGTTGAGTCAACCGTATATATGTTCGTTAACGGCGAAACAACCGTGTAAACGTAGAATCAACCAAATATATGTTTGCCTGGCTGATTTTGTTACCTCAACAGGAAGGCTAGTCCCGTTAATCATGAATTCTGTTATACCAACAAAACCAATTTGTTACGCTTTTCACAGATTGTTCAGCCAACAAAAATTTTGTTGGATAAACTATATTTTTGTTTCGCCATATACAAACTTACGTATAGTTAACTGTAACAAACTTTTTTCTCTTTGTGGTCGCTTCTAAATTAAGCAGTGTGTGCAGAACAGCATGAACTCCAGGTCTATGTACCTATACTCGATTGACAGCTGCCATCAGCTGAAAATATTTTAGCCCGCCCAGAAGAATGCATCTGGTCTGTAATGTAATTTCGGCGGTAGAGCAACCAACGTAGAATACATCGTAGAATGGCCATAAGTAGGGAACCATGATTTCTGCAAAATTATGTTTGCACCACTTTGTTTCTATGCCTTACGTGCAGTACTGCTTCGTGGTCAGTGACCGGATGTTTTTACCCTCAGTGTCTTGTAGTTCTAATCGCCAATTACAGACGTGTGGTTTTGCAATAATACTGGTTCCGCACGCTGACAATAACCAGGAACAGATCTGCACGAGTGCACATAAAGCATTGAAACAAAGTTTTTTCGTAAGTCAGGTGTCTCTAAACCAATGTAATCACACAATACGCCTAAGTATACGACAGTGAAGTTCAGTCTGTAATCATACAATATCGCTACATTTTGCATTTCGCTAATGTCGTGAAGCTCAAAACTATAGGGGTTGAGGAAGGAGACACGTCTAGAGTACTCGCATACCACCTAGGTGTTCTGGATTACATTCCTGGCGATGTCAACCCGGATTACTCCTGTGGCAATCGTGCAGGACAATGCCGTCGGTCGGCTGGATTTCTCTAGGATCTCCCGTTTCCCCAGCCACTCCAATCATGCGCTGCTCCATACTCACCTCATGTTACTCCTCACCCTCGCTGAAAATCTCGCTGCTAAACTCCTTCCTTCGCTTAATGTACGTTACACAGTAAAAAAATTTTTTTTGTACTTTTCAAAACGGTTTTTTGGAAACCAGTTTTCAAAAAAAGTTTTTTTGTAACAGTACGAAAATATTTTGTAACATTTACAAAAATCTTGTATATTTACAAATTACTTTGTATATTTACAAACATTTCTGTAAATCTACAAACAAATTTTGTATATTTACAGCTAATATCTGGTTCATTTTACAATAATTGCTTGTAGTGTTACGAAAACTAGTTTCCAAAAAAAAAATTGTGAAAGTACGAAATTTTTTGTAAAATGTGGAAAGTCTCCTAGGTTTATTTTGTTTCAATTCGGAAAATCTGCTCATTAGCATTATTTTACTAGTTCCCAAAGTTGTTTACGATATTTGCAACCACTTAAAAAGGTTTCTGACACCTTACTTTTATTATCTGACTGATAATGTTCTGTTATTACTTTACAAGAATTTCCTTGTAAATGTACAATTTTTTTTACTGTGTATTCAAATGAGCGAGCGTGACGCTATTAGACTACATTCGCAACAGTAAGTGTACAGCATACCTACACAGACGAAAATGCTTCCATACATACGTATTAATATTAACAAACAGATTTTTACAAATGCATAAATTTTCAAGTCGAGTAGTGTGGTATCTGTTCTGCTTGTAGGTTGGGTATGCACAGGTAAAGACTAGCATAAGTACACAGGAAAAAGTAACATTTCGTGAGCGTGTGTCTGTTTGGTAGCTAAGTGGCTACTGACGCACGTTCAATATTTCGTGTGTGCAGCTTCAATCAAACGTTGTGTTAAAATATATTTTAATTTGTTACAAATGCAATATTTAAATTATGATATTTCAGTTAGCAGCTTTTTTTAATCATACCGTTATAATCAATAAATGGCTCTTAATTTCACAACCTAAAAAATTAGTACTCGCTAGATAAAATAAATAAATGTTATATTTGAAAGCTCTTCACACACTTACCAAGCAACCAACAAATTCGAAAATTAGTGTAAACTACGGCGTCATCGCCGTTGACATTTAAAAACATGCTCGTGAAACTCGATAGTGACAAATGTCACATATAATACAACACTTTTCATTTAGTAAATATTACAAACAACATTTCAATTCATTAAAAAACTCTATTGTGTTTGTACTTACTGGGACATAAACATAATTTAGAATTCCAATGTAAAGAATTTTAATAAATTAGTAAAAAAGAAACTTCAAGAAATTACGTAGTGACAAAAATATTTGTAAGAAGGTGTTTTGTTTAAATTTAAAATTTAGTGATTATATTTTAGCTTAACTTGTTTAATTTTTATGTTTCAATATGAGCTAAGTTTACATCCTATTTTGTCATTCCGAAAATGCAGTTATTCTTTAATTTTCTTGAAATTAAATTCCATATGAAGGCTGTCTAGCATAAACCCCAGAGGCGATTATACTAAGAAGCAAGCTGTAGTACGATAGGTTTTTTCAGTCACGTGACCACGTTTTGTTGATCACCAGGTTACGTCAGGTCGCCTGCGAGCAAATCTGTGATCCAATACGGCGGGAATAAAAAAATACACGTATATTTAATACTTTTGTTTAATAGTTTACTGTATGTTATGTCTACAACACATTTTTACATTATTTTATTTATAGTACACATAATAGTCCTTTTGCGCGTCTTTCTTTCGTATTCTGAACACTATGCATTCAGTTTCACGTCACTGTATCTTTGGTTATGTGAAATGTTTACTTTTTTTTTTTTTTTTTTCGCAGCATTCTGTTCGTTTTGTCTAACAGCAGTTTCACTTTTTACCGAGCAAGTAACAGTCCACCTACGTGAATTATTGAACGCTTTAAAACTTCACTCGCGTTACTTCTTTCACGCCTCAAGCTGAAATGTTATCCTATCCACTCTACCCTCGCGACTTACTATAACTGCCACAGGTTGTTCGAAAACTCAAACTTCAGACATCATGTATTTGTACCTGTTGTAACGCAAAAGCCCTAATCCCGTATGTCCATAAAAGTATTTATGTACAAATGTGTTCAAAATTGCGACGTACAACACTTGGCGATTAGTGCGGTGCGAACATGCGAGTATGGCGGGTTGCATATAAAGAAGGCGCGCGATAAAATAGTGCTGCAGTATTATGCACACACACATATGCGCGACGTCTTTGAACAGGACTAGTCACAATGCGCTGGTACAGATATTATACTGGTGAAAATTACTATACATGGAAATATTTTTTTCTAAATACATCAGCAGAAAAAAATAATTCAATAATTTTTGTGACCATTATTCTCTCTGCTCAAGCATTTTCCGTCCGCATATGTTCTTTCAATAGGCTACTATGACGTGAAAGACAACAAATTAGTATTTATCTATTCTGGTAGTATTTTGTGTTTCATAACATTTCTCTCAAGGCCGCGATAGGTAGTTTTTTCCCAGTGATGCAAAAAACAAAAGACGTTTTAACGGCATCCTTTGCAAAAATTCACGACTATAAGGAGTCGTACGATGCACAGTTATGCGTAAGAATTTTGTAAAATATAACACTGTGCATTGACAAAAAAATACTTTACTTGATTTCAGGTTATTTTGGTAACAAAAATATTGCCCGGTTTGTTGCTACGAAATAAAATTAGGTACATTTGTGACAAAACAGTGCAGGGATTCTTCGATACAAAAATTACGTTGCTTTAAAAACATATTTGCAAAATTACTGTAAAACTAACGATCGCGGTTTAATACATCCGTTCCAGCCAGGCTTTCACGTGTAGGAAGAATGGCTAACTAGTGATTCACTGAAGTTGACACGTGGGGCAAGTGCAGAAGGACCACGTGGTATAGTGGTTGGAGACTGACCTGGCGAAGAAGGCAGCGGCCGCTGACGCCTGGCCGGGACACTCCGGGGACAGGAGGGCCAGTTCTAGGGGTCGCCGGGGCGCGGGGCGTCTGGAGGAGGGAGGGAAGCAGGGGGCTGCCACGGCGTCTTGTGTGCCGCGGTGCGGCCTGGCTCTGCGCTGTCGCTCCATAGACGTCATGCCGACAGCCCGCGTGCCGGCCCGCGCGCAACTGGCGCTGCCCCTCTCGCGAGGATGAATGGGCGCCCTCTCCATGTCCCCTTCACCCTCCCCCCTGTAGCTCTGGAGCTCCTGCCACGCATGCGCGCTGCAACCGTCGGCCGGACGACCGCCACGATACAGTTTTACCTACCATTTAAACTGAGCATCGCTGCACTCATGCGGTGCGTTTCAAATCCAGCTTTACCACTTTTAATTACGTAGTTCATTTCGCGAAGGAAAAAAAAACACATTCACATACGCATGCTTACATAGTGCATAACAATGTTTTGTAGGTATTTCGGATAAAGTGAGCACTTTTGAAATCCTTGTTACATTTTGCCTTTCAGATAATTTGTACTTTTGTGCCACTTTTTAATATAACCTAATCACCCCAAGTAACAACAAAGTGTACGGATTCTAAAGTACTCAAAAATTAACGTAAAAGTCTCAATATAAATTATTATTTCTTATTATACTAGGGAATGTGGTCTTCGAAAGTGTTCAGCTTATCACTAACTACCTATACATACACACATACATGCTTGCAGATGCATGCACACATTTACGCATACATAGATACATTTGCAAGCATAATATACATATATAATGCTTACATACATGCATACAAACAAGTTTACATACTTGTATTCAGTTACGCATTAATACATTCTCACATACACACGTACACGCATATTCATACATGTTTCACCGCCAACGTACATAAATATACTTACGTTTTAATAAACGAGTTCATAAATACATACACGTGAATATTTACATGAATGTATATCTACACGTGCATGTATAAGTGCCTTAAGCATACATTCACGCAAATATAAACTCATACATACATACATGAACACACATACAAATATTCACGTGCACATTTATACATACATAAACACGTATTATATTCATACGTACACTCGTAACTCATTTCAACATGCATACGTAACACACATTAACTGAATGCACTTTAAGTACGTACATATCAACTATACAATCGTACTTACAAACTTACACAAAATTTTACTTTGGCCAAAATTTGTACGTTTTTAACCTTCCAGAGTCGGAATATATATGTCACGGTCCTTTTGACAGTATTGCGGCGTATGTATGTATATATATGCATGTATGTATGTGTATGTATGTGTGTATGTATGTATGTGTGTATGTATGTGCATGTGTATGTGTGTATGTATGTATGTTCATGTGTATGTGTGTGTCAATGCGCCTACAAAAATATCGAAAAACCATAATTAGGTGAGACAGTTTTTGTAGTTCGTAAAGAAACGTTCGATGTCAACTTTGTGTTTTAAACATCGCCAAATGATATAGAAATTAAAGCTTTCCGACATTTTTTTTTTCGCTACGAGGCACGACTGTGGTATGTAAATTCAACTGCACGGGACCGGCTCGTCTCCGCTAATCTGACACCAACATCCAGGGAACTATACAAAACTTTGACAAACAGAAATAATCATGCTGATAAAAATCGTTATTATGAATATTGTAAAATGCTATCAAAGGTAATATTGCAAAGAGAAAATATATTGAACTAAAAATGTGTAAATCAAATAACAAAGAGAAAACAACGTGGTTAATTATAAAAAAAAAAAAAAGAAAGAAACGTCTCGGATAAAACAACCTTTTGAAAAATTTGAAGTTTCAATTGATGTCAAACTCCCCTCAAAAGAAAGTTCAATATCTGAGGCTTTTAATAAATACTTTTTAAATGTTGAAGTTAATTTGACAAATCAAACATACGCTACAAAAGACCCCATAACATTTTTAAATACGTCATTTCCAAAACCATTCCATGATTTAATATTTACTCAAGTCACCAAAAATTAAACTGAGAACATAATCAAAGCTCTTCGTTTAAAAGACCTTTGCGGCTATGATGAAATTAATAGCAAAACTATAAATAATTGTGTTGAAAAAATAAGTACAGCATTAAAACATACCTGCAATACAGCACTATCCATGGGGATTTTTCCTAGTCGTCTTAAATATGCAAATGTTTTGTCAATTTACAAAAAAAAAGGGAATAAGAGCTTGTAAAAACAATTATAGACCAGTTTCTTTATTGACAAATTTTTATAAAACTACATGAAACAGTTATTTATTAACCCTTTAATTGGCAAACATATTATTAGCAACACAAAAATTATAAACTGTTTTATATTGGCACATATTTGACCAAAGAAGTGTGTCAATAGGGTACTTTGATTATTTCCTAATTTAAAAATTAAGTTTTTTTAATGTATCACATATGATACATTGTCAAAGGTCCTATTAAAAATAAAAGAATGATTTTATGCCTAAAAAGA
>PNEQ01036568.1:0-12477 GCA_003012365.1 Medauroidea extradentata | reverse complement strand
TATTTTAAACGCGTTGTAGGCGGCGTTCAGGGTGTACAAGTGCGATAACATCATAATTACATATTTATATTAAATAGTGTTAGTTTTGCAGCCGATACTTGTGAGTACAGTTTTCTCTCACGAAACAATTTTAACTCGCATAGTTTTCTCATAACGGTGCCTCAAAGTCAACATTGGCATGTTCTGCTGCCATGCAAATAGTGAAAATCAATTGACTTACGTAAGTAAAATAATTCACAGTAAAATAAAATTTTTAAACTACCCGTGAACTATTTTTGTATTTTTTAAAAAAATTGCTGAATTTGCAACTTTTTTCCTGTACTTTTGCGATTGTTTTAAAAAATTCAAAATATTACACTAATATTCTTTTAAATACTTTATTGCATAGTTCATGGGATGTAATATTACAGTGAATTACTTTATTCAAGTAGGTCAATTGGTTTTCACTATTTGCATGGCAGTAGAACATGCAAATTTGCTCTTTGACGCACCGTTATGAGAAAACTGTGGATGCTAAAAGGGTTTCGTAAGAGGAAACTACGCTCACAAGTATCGTCTGCAAAACTAACGATATTTCATATAAATATAAAATTATGATTTTATCGCACTTGAACACCCTTAAGGGGCCTCCGTACCTGCGCTTCAAATGCTGTGCAGTGAGTTAAGATTATTCTTCACATTATATTTGTGTATCTACAAAAAGAACACACATTTCAAACTATGTCGCTATAGTTTTAAAAATTCGGTACGTCTATTAGAAACACAATTTTCGCACCCCTCAAAATGGCCAAAAATGGGGTTTTCAGACTGCCGTATCTGTAAAAGTAACAACCGGATTCGAGAAACACAAGTATATAAAGTCCTATAGGAATAGGATAATGGTAAAGCACTGCACGTCATCTAAGTAGCTAGTACGGAGAGGCGATAAAACATTGCATATGCCGGTCAACTGCACTCTTACCGTCTCCTGCCTCACACACACAACATTATGTTTAAATGTGTTCCCCTATGTATGGGGAAGCTGCAACAACGTTTTTAAATTTACGAAAGACGTAGAGCAAAGAAGAAAATGGACTTTGGCTACATCAAGAGATTTCCAAGCCAGTCAAGAGTAAGTTAAAAAAAACACACATACACACACACACACCCATATATTAGGGATGGGTCGGTTCGAATATTCGAGAATCTGATCTGTCGGATATTTGATCATGAACTGGCTACGACTTCTATTTACTAAATAGTGTTCGGTTCTTAATATTCACATTCGCCAAACAACACAAACACCGCAAATGTTTTATAAAATTTACATTACCCTTGTAAGTATAAGGGAAAACTGTAAGCCTGCGTACTTTTACTTGATGATGAATTATTAATTATACGTACATTTGCGATATTCATAATTCCGAAACCAATTTAAGAAATACGTGTACAAATTAAACCGTTAACGTAACCTGCCGTGTTTACGTACAGCATAAAATAATAACAATAAACAAGTGCCAATGTACGAACCGAAAATTAAATCCTTGCGAAATACAAACAACGATATATTTGTGACGTTAACAGCGTAATCCCGTCGTTGTTCACGCGGATTTGTTTGCAATTATTACTCGTCAATGAATCTGATAACATTCGTAAATTATATTAATGTACTGCTTAGAACATGGCAATTTACGTAGTTACATACGGGTTTCGGAACTAAACTACCACTGAAATATTAGTTGCGCCAGAAACAGAAACAACAATTGTTGGTAGAAATAGATGGGTAGCCGAATTTTTGAATTTGTTATTCAGTTGCAATAACGTATTCCATTTGGGAGCACTTTTCGGTTGATTGTACCGATATCATATTAGCGTATTGTAATTATTGTAGACATCATTTATCACGAGGTTCGTCAAAATCTACACCTAGCCTGCTCGAGCATGTAAAAATCCAGTATCCGCTAAGGTTGAGTTCGGAACGGGACAAAATACGTCGTGCCTAAACATAAACAAATCTGGCGACTTTTCACAACTTACTCCAACTACCAGCACAACTACATTTCTAACCTTCAAAAGATGAAACCCAAATATTACGTATCCCAAAATCAACAGATTTTAGAGTACTGTTTTGACAAAATTACGCCATTTAAACATGACGACAAAAGACAGACTGAAATCACAAGGTATGCAACAGCAATGGTGTGCATGTATGGCCAGCCGCTTAACGTGGTTATTACACACACATTTTTATATCTACATATAAGTAAAAAAAATATATATTTGTGATTGGCTCAGATATAATTTTTAAAATGGACATAAGACATAATTTTATGTGCACAGTTATTTTACAAAGTAGACATACTTCATTACGTGATATTTTATGATTAGGTAATTTATTTTTTAGTGATACTTGTGAAAATTTTGCATGAGTAATAAGTACTACTAATATTGTCTGTATAATCATTGAAGTTAATTTATGGGTTGGTTATGATACTGAAAGTAGCAGGTAAACGATAATAATGTCTAAAATTCTGTCAAATATTGTTTTAAAGAAACTAAACACATGCTGGTGTATCGTTTTCCTTTTTTGAGTTTTAACAACGATTATTTGTTGTATGTATTTCAACGTATGCTACCACGAGATTTATTTTCATTCAATTCAGGTTGCGTCTAATTTCATTTTACTTTTTATTGTTTTCCTCTTTAGTTATTGATGTTTCATGGCTTCCCTTTGTAACGTCGGGGTAGTAAAATTCCTTAGAATTCGAATAAATTAAACAAGAACATTTTGAAGTACCGCTTTGCTAACAAATTAATTTAACAGAGTGGTTAAATAACACGTCTAAGCCATTGTATTACTGTACCCGCAGATTCACAAGAGAAATTGTATACAATATACGGAAAGACGGGGAAATACACGCTACCAGACTTTTCCTACAAGTGATGACGTCACAGCAGTGTGCGCTGGCCTATACTCTAGTCGGTGTTTCCCCCCCCCATTTTTTTTCTCCTTTCTGGATCTGCCACGCGGACTAGCGTAAGCTTATCCTCGCCTAATAACCCCAGGTGTTCCTTCTTAGGCCCTAACTTACAAAATAGATGGAAATGGCGTGACGAAATCTTGCCAGTTCGGCTATTTTTCTCAGGGACCTCCCGTTTCCCGAATACTTTCAATTCAGGCGCTGCTCTATGCTCACTTCATGTTACCCTACACCAGTGCTGACAACATCGCTGTTAAGAGTTGGTAAAAGTCTCTCCACTCCCTCATCAAGGAAATACCGCTGGGATTATTCGTAGGGAAAAAAATTGTTGATAACTGGAGACAAACGGTCACAAATTTAGAGCGAATAACTAAAATAAATAACCAAGATAAACCGAAGAAAGAATGACTTAACATTCCATCTCATAAATAATGGGTGCCGCGGCGATCTGTATTCGATTCCCGGTGGGGTCGGGCCCCGGAGTTTCGTATGAGGGAAGCGTGCCGGACGATGCCGCTTATCGAGGAGATAGTTTCCTCAGACCTTCTCACTCCGGCTTTTCTTCATTGTATGGCCTGTCACTCTTCAGGAACAAACATATGCTTACTGACGCCCAGTAATGAGTCTGCATCCGCGGTGCGATACTCAGGTCCTTGGGTTTCTTACTCATTAGATATTGTCTCAGAAATTCTACTGAAACGAAAACAAGATTACCCACAGCACTGAATAGCGCAGCTATAACTACACAGATCGCTATACAGTAGTTTTCTTTAGACGAAAAAGTAGCGACGCTTTTAATCGAGAATGTAGTAGGGCTTTAAGAGGTATGGGAAAGTAAGATGTCGAGCGAATATATGGAATACTCAATCATTGATAAAATCTGAAATACTTACTGTACGTCGTCGGGACTATTTTGTCAAGTAGATATAATATTAGTGGACGTCTATTTGCAAGCACTAGGCGGTAGTATGCTTTATTTATTGTAAAATATTTCAGAAAAATTTTTTTTAGAAAATTTAAAGACTTGAAGAAACCACAAAATCCATATAAAAATTTAGATTTTTATAATTTTTAAGATGATAATATCCAAGTCTCTATAAAAACGGTATTGCAAAAATACTCGCGTTTTGGTTTAAAAATAATTTTGCTATTAGAAAACTTTTCGCGCAGAGTTTTTCGAATTTTAAATATTTTTTTAAAAATCAAAATGCGAGTATTTTTTAAATATGGTTATTACAGGCACCTGGATATCATCATATTACAAATTATAAATTTAAGTTTTCGGCGTAAAGGGAAATCTCGCCTCTCCAAGCACGACGCCACCCTGCACACGTCAGCTCGACGCCATGTTGTATTCATTCAGACACGTGGTGGCGCTCCTCTGAGGACAGTAGGTAGGTGGACGACGGGCACTGTGGGCAATGTAATGCAGCAGTTAATATTAATGAAATATGCTCCCCTGGCGAATTTGGTAGGAGCTCCGGTTGTCGGTGCGTGGGGTCCGGGCTTGGAAGTCCAGGTAAGGCATGGATGTCTTTGCCAGGTTTAGTTTAGCGAGGCAGAGCGTAGGAAGTGAGATTGTCACGATCGACGTACCGGTATGAAGCGTAGGACGATAATAGACGCGTAAATGAATATTTTAATACAAGAGACTTATTTCGCAAAAGGAGTACTGTAACGGGCCATCGTGCCAAGATCGGTGCGAGCGACCCGGGAGAAGAGGCGTGTGTAGGCGCTACTGCCGCTGCACGAGAACAAGTAACCAGTCGCGTTCTTGTAAGGCGAAGGTAGACTGTGCTCGATTGGAGATAGGCTCCGACTCAAACCAAGAGGCGGCTGAGCTGAGGATCTCAGCCGGGAGACAGGATTGTGGGGGAAAACCTGGGATGGGTGGCCTAGGCTCTCTCGCTAGCTACTGTTACTCCTTTGGAAGGTGGATGAAGGCGCAGGTTAGCGTTCTGTCTAAGGGTTCGGCGGTTCCAACTGACTGTTAGCCTAAGTCCACTGCGTGGTAGAGCGTGATCTTTCTCCTCGCCCATGGGGGCCGGGCGCCGGGATGGCTTTACGCTAAGAGGCACCGTTAACAAAGGAAGCCACGAGAAATCGTGAGTAAATCGGTGTGTGCTCGATGGGGGACATGCACTCGGTATAGTTTGGCATACTCCACACCGTACCGCAATGTTTGGCCGGCTGTCACTGCCATATAACGCGTCGCCTCTGTTGTCTTCTAACGCGCCGCCACTACACGATGGGCAGTCGGGTGTGATGTGTTGAGCTAAGGTTGATTTTACCACAGCGGGCACTACCTGCAATTTGCCCGACGCAGCGCAAGTGCAGATCAAGTAAAACGTGCCTTCTATTGCTGTCTGTAAGTATTTAATTCCAATGCAGCTCAGCGAGACGCAATGCAGGTGCAAATTTTGCGTAGCACTCGGCGATATTTAATCGACCTCCAGGTTAGAGATATCTATGTTAAAAGTTTGGCCAAGGGACGATTTCTGCCGCTGGTTGCACTCGGTATGGGGTGAAAACTGACCAATCGCAGAGTTTTCGTGAACACGAAACTACATGAAGTTGATGATTTAAAAGCAGAAATTGGTTTGTTTTTTTACTCTAAAATTAAATTAAATGACTTCTCTAATTGCCGAGCTTAGTTTAATTTAATTCAAATATGACCTCGTATTTTATCAGACCAGTTAGCGATAGCAGCGCAACGTTTCCCTGTGTTTAACTCTCCCATAAGAAAACACATTTTCTTTCCAACCTAGAGTAGAGTGCGTGAGTGTTTTTGGTCATCGAGGTCTCTAGCGCTGGGTAAGGGTGGTCCTTCCCTCTTGGTCCCACCGCGGCGATCCGGGTCTGAATCCCGCCGGGGTCGGTCGGTCCCCGGATTTTCGCATGTGGGAATCGAGCCGGACGATGCCTTTGGTAGACGGGTTTTCTCGGGAATCTCCCGATCTCTTTTCGTTACGGCGCTGCTCAATTATTACCTCACGTCACCCCTAATCAGTGTTGAAGACCTCGATGTCAAGATTCTTGTCTGGGTTGGTTACGTTGGTGTATGTGAGGCACCAAAACCAATGGAGCGTTAAGAGTGACGTCGGTCGGCCTATGTAATGCATTATCGCCTCTACACGCAAACCCAGCAACTGGCGCGTAGAGCTTTACTATGATTCATTTTCCTATGGGACTTTAAGCGGTGACCGTATTATTTTATTTTCGATACTCATAGTTCAGATTCCAGCGCCTATTTCTATTATTGTGTTTTTCGAATCCTGTTGGAATTTTCCTAGATACGGCAGTTAAAAAAGCTGTTTTTCCTATTTTGAGAGTCTTGTAAATTGTGTTTCCAATAAGCGATCCTAATTTTTAAACAAATAGAAGGGTTGTTTTGTTTTCATAGATGTACAAACGTATTGCGCGTTGACAGGTTTCTTCGAATATTATTACTTGTAACTCGCTGCAAAGGGTTTCAAACGCAGGTAGATAGGAACCTTAAGCGCTGACCAAAATCTTTCACTCGCTCGCCAGGGTGGTCATGCGTCGACTGGAGGTTGTAGAAATGTAGGAATCAGCCGGACGGGTTTTGCTCCCTGTAAGGCGTTGGACTCCAGGCGGCGCGGTAAAGCCATCTGTGGCCCTGCTGGGGGGGGGGGGGGCGGAAGGTTCTGGCGGAATTGTGCCTGCCCGAAAGCTCTAGGCGGCATGACTGGAAAGTGGTGAACCTTAACTGGTCACCTGCCAGTGGTTGGGCCGCTGGCGGAGGTCTGTCTTGGTGGTGGTCCACGGAACTGGCAAATGTCCAAGATTGCAGTGCAATCTGCTCTGTAAGTTAGTCTCCTGTTATAGCCAAAGAATCCTGTGCAGGAGGGATGGTGGTGCGGAAAGCAGGGCAAGTTCCGGAAAACATGGTTGTTCAGACGAAATACAAAGCGAAAAGCTCTGACTACATTTATATTACCCCGATTCTCTTCGGAAATTCATCTACACAAATCGTTGAAAATTTTGCCTTTTTTTTTTTTGTGGAAATCGTTTATTCTTATTGGTTTAAAATTTAAACTTCTAAAAATGCAAACATGAATATACATTTTTTGCAGTGCCTGTAAAAGATTTGGTCAATACAGTATAACACACATGGACGTTTTGTTTGAGGATACCTGCTGTGTATCGACAATGATTGTATGATGTATGTACCAAGCGGCAGGCGGTAATGTGGACGACCTTGCTTGTCTCGCCCACAGCTGGTAGTTATCTCGGCGCTAGATGACTTCGATAACAACGCCGCATAGTGGCACAGATACCAGCCAAGTCGCGCTTATCAACATCTGTCTTTATCATCCTTGCTTGCTGCTGTGGCTAGCTGCTTTCCCTCTCCCGATCATCACAGTCGTTGTGTTAGCAATGCCGGAGATGATGTCTTCAACGAGACATTGTAGAAGTCTCGAGTAATCGCTTTGTTAGGTGAATACGAGTACATGTGTTGTAATCTATAGAGAAGTATGCTAGATACTCTCAGCCGTGATACGTGAGGAGAAGTGGCTAAAACATTGTTGTACGCCGTGTTCCGTTTAGCAACTTGAGTATACCTGTATGGTAGATCACGTGGCACGATTTATTATACTACCGTTAGGCTATGGCATATTTTGTAAAACAGATCTTGCTAGCATGTTCTAAACATTTCAAGTACCGTAAGGGGCTGCGGTGGTCGAAGGGTCAGATCTCTCGTCTCCCACCAAGGCGATCCGGGCTCGATTCCCGGCGGGGTCGGTCCCCGGATTTTCGCGTGTGGGAATCGTGCCGGACGATGCCGTTGGTCGGCGGGTTTTCTCGGGATCTCCCGTTTCCCCCGCCCTTTCATTCCGGCATTGCTCCATACTCACCTCAAATCATCCCTCACCAGCGCTAAAGACCTCGATGTTAAGCGCTGACCAAATTCTCTCGCTCACTCAAAGTACCGAAAAACGGGGCGAATAGAAACACTGGGGTGAAAAGAACCATAATTTTATATGGAATTTTTCTGTACTAACCCTGTTTTAAAAATTCTGTTTTAGATTTATTTAAACAAAAAGTGTAAGCTAGGGATTTATTTATAATTTTAGTTTTACTTGCCCCGTTTTACGGTCCAGTAAAAAAAGTTGGTAAATGATTATTTACTGCAGCAGTTGTTCCTCTAGTTCTTCGTCCTAAATTACCAGTAAAGTAATTGCCACACCTCATCCAGATATGAACACCTCAGGGACTTCCATGGGCTGGACGACGCATCTTGAATAACATGTCTCTTCCAGCTCCAAACATTTGGCAATCGTAGGGTGGTAGACCTGCAATATTGCATCCCTGTAGCGACCCCAGTCGGACAGCTCTGAAAAAACAGCTACGCAGTGTAAGCTAAATAAAGAAAACATTAGATGATTCGTAATCGGCATAGATTCATGGAAGGGGAAAATATTTGCCAAACTGAGTATAGTATGTTCATTTTAATCTGAGCTCTCCCCAGCACTTTTAATATATAAAAACAGTAGTATGATTTGGGGGTCTCTGGGACAAGGGGTGGGGGTGGTAGACGCCAGATTCCCCGGCCGCCATCTTGGATTACGTCACGACGGTCATCAAATTTCCCTTTTTTCCCTCTAAATTTCCCTTTTCTCCTCAAGATTTCCCATTTTTACTACAAAAAAGGACCAAAAACGACAAAATTTCTCAAATTTCCCGAATTTCCCTTTACATTTTCCCGCCAACCCAAAAAAAGTAGGTCAAAAATACCGCGACGATAAAATCTACATTGTGGCTGAATGTGGTAGAAATGTGTGTATTCATAAGCCACATTGTGGATTATTGTGGATTTTATTAAGTTCAGTTAGGAATTAATTTCAAGTGTTTATGATGTTTGAGGAAATTTATGGGGACATGCATTTTTTATTTACTAGAATATTTATGACATTCCTTTAGTGTTTTTTTTTGTGTCAAGTCCAATAATCTTGTCGGGTCCTGTCGTCCATCTTGTTAACAGCTGTCTATTTTTAACTGGGAATTTTTTTTTCCAATTCGTCGTCTATTAGGCAGCGCTGCAGTCGGCGGCCATGTTTGTTAAGAGTGTGCTAGTTCCACATGCTTGCGGTTGTGGGTAAGGGCGATGCTGTATGCTTAATGCACGTGGAAGTCGTCCTTGTGATTTTTGAGTACATTAAAAAAGTCCAGTGAGTGAGGTCAGATTTGTATCATGGAACCTGGCTGACACGCACCGTTACCCGATCGCCCAGGGTATGCAAGTTGATAATGGTATTAATATAGATTAGATTTATTCTAAGTATATAATATAAATGTTTCAGAAATATGTTTAATTATTTAAATTACTTATTGTATTTAATTACTGTCCCAATTAATAATAGTGTTAATTTTTAGGAACATACAGTAACATTTGTATTGATTCTTAATTGATTCAGTAGCAACGATTATTCCGGCTTTTAATATAATAAATTAACAAATATGTCTTATTTTAATATAAAAATTAACATAATGCTTTGAAATTCATAGCTTTAATGACTATTGCCGCTATAGAAATATTAAAATATTTAAATGGGTAGTTATTTAATAGTCCATTTATAACCATAAGACATTACATATGCTGTTAGAGAGATAGAAATCATTACGCTTTTTAGTATTTTTACCTAACAAATTATACACGATGGGAAAAAATCGCCGAAAAACTTGCGGGTAAGGGGTAGGAAGTTATCAGTTTCTTTCCATAGCAGTGTGCAGAATTGCGTCCATCCACGTAGACATATTAATCTGAACAACTGGGGGACCATTGCTCAGTTACAATTTTTGTCTAATCACACCTTTGCCTTGAGCACATATAGAACGGAAACTGACCCTCACACACTCTAAATTTCTTCGCGTTATATTTCCTAAGTTTGTTTTATAGACCCAGAAATCGATCCATGCAGAGCTAGGCATGAATTTAGACATGTGATTATCTCTTTACACAGTATACACAAAATTTAATAAAGATAATTACTTAAATTAGCTGTGTGGTGTAGTCGTCCAGTCTAATCATTCACATATTGAAAAATTAGTTTTAAAATGACGATAACACAGTTAAGTAATATTAAGTGTACAGTACAACAATTCCTATTTGCATCACATACGCTACAAATTTTCCCGTAACACTCCAACCGTTTGGCGGACTGTATTGGAATATTTTAACGCGTTTGTTTTTTACTGTACACAACAAATGAATATAAGAAAATACATTAAGGGGATTTAAAACTACGTAGTCATGTTGACTGGCGTAAAAGAAAAAAAGATCATAAAAGATTTTTCTCAAGTGAATAAAAATTACTTGCTTGTAGAATGTTTCAAAATATATGTTTATTACTGGTCCATGCATTAAGAACCACTTTCGCAGTCTTGTAGAATAATTACGTGGTCAGTTTCAACTAAAAAAATCATGACAGCAATGTAACACTTCATACCCGTGAACAAGGTATAATAAAAAAAAAAATACATGGGACTGATAACATGTACCATACACGAGCAATGCAAACGCTATGTTGTGTGGTTTTGTTCGAAAATTTGCGCGGTTAATTTGGCAACAATTTTGGTTTAGCAAAATTTACAAAACGTTATTATTTTGACGACATAAATCCGCGAAATTCATAAACAACAGAACTTTCTTTAGTACATTCTGAAAAGATATCAGTATGTCATTTATGTATTTCGCTAATAAAGTAATAAATAAAGAAATATCGAATGGGGGATACAGCCTAGGGCGGGTATAGCTCCAAACTGGATGATGGCATTCTGATTTTGGGCCTGTAGTCTGCAATTATCTCTGCATTGTGACTGCACCAGTTTTTCGGAAGTGGGAATCATGTCGGACGATGTCGCTGGCCGGTAGGATTTCTCGGAGAACTCCCGTTTCCCCCGCCCTTTTACTTCGGCAACGCCCCCTCGTAGGGTATCATTCCATTATCACAATGCAGAGATGATGACAGCCTACAGGCCCAAAATCAGGATGTCATCAACCAGTTCGGATCTATCCCCGCACTAGGGTGCATCCCCGGTACGATTTTCTTTATTTTTTTTATTTATTAGCGAAATACATACATGACATACTGATATCTTTTCTTCAACAATTGCATCATAGGGTGCATTTTCCTGAGAGCATGGTACAAATACAATAGCGGATGTAGCACATTTTGCCTACGTACCTGGCAAGGAACAGTTGTGTCCGTTTTTCTGGTAACGGTGCTTTGTAAGCATTTGCGACAAGAGGACCTTTTTTGTTCCTCACAGTGTACTGCCCGAAAAGCCAACATGTAATGTTCACAAAACGTAACGCCAACGTAATTATATGCGATGTAAGGGAGGCAACCCCTATTATTTTCACGAAACTGGAAAGTTAGAAGGCTGAAATTATTAAATGTTTAAGATCTCAATAATACTTAACATCGCCCAAAGAATCGTAATTTAACTCCTAACCAATTTTTTATATCTTGACAAAATACGATTTTCAAACTCGATTTTCAAGGGCTTATTCCGCCCTTAATAATAACTTTTCTTGAAAGTGTCCTGTATAATGTCTACTTCATTTTTCATGAGGAATCACCTCACGGAGTTTATGGTATTAATTTCCTTGCATTCTGTATAAATTAATCCATAAAGTTGGTCTGACCGCGCAGACATTCTCGTAGCTAAAATCAAAGAATGTACAGTTTTCGATAACGTCTTACAAGCAACCTGAGAGACAGCATATCCAAAGTTGAGACGTTGCGATATCTCAAGTGTATGTACAAAATGAAAACATTGACTCGCCAGGGAACTAATTTGATTCTGCCAAACAAATTGTGTGTTTTCGTCTCGGTAACAAGTGGCCTCTATCGTAGTCGACAAAATAATTTAATAAATTACATTGTCACGTCGAACTGAAATAGAATTAATCTTTCCTTCAATATGCAGTCGGACCACAGTTAAACGGCTCATTAATCAAACCAGTTGGTGAACCACGAGTAATGGATAGTCAACAACTTGAACGTCGCGCACGTTAATAATGGAATACAATACATGTTAGCCTTGGAGCTGATCTCGCTGCGTGCTGTTGCCTGATCGACATGCGGGCAGGGCATAACTGCACAGATAACACCCCTATGGATGTACAACCAACAGGTTACATGAAGTGCGGAGTCGCGGCACGGTAACAAGGTAATTTCCTTGAATGTTTCTTGCAATGGGACAGAATAACGTGCTTTACTATTGTGGGCATACACCATTGCAATATTATGTCGTGTCAGAAATCTTAGGATGAGACTAAAAAACCTAAGGGGAAGGTGGGGTAACTGTACGCAGCGGGTAATGGTACGCACGTCAACATCTGGCTGTAGAAGAGCACACGCAGGTTCGTGAGGTGGCGCTGTTGTGCGGTGACAAGCGTAACTTCCTTCTAGTCGAGTGGTGATGGCGCAGTGTTGCAGTTGTGCTGGATTTTCGCGTTTGTATTGCAGAGAAGATTTTTGATCTA
>PNEQ01036566.1:0-48986 GCA_003012365.1 Medauroidea extradentata | reverse complement strand
ATGTGAGTATTCCTGAAAGTAGTGTAGTACCTTGAGTGCCCTGTTTGATCTGCCATTAGTAGCGTGTGTTGCGACTGTGGGTGTGGGGGTAACAAGGATACTTGGCTTTATCAGGCCCGTTGCCGTTGGCGACCCGCTTGAGTGATACGATACATGCCTGTGCTTATTTTGTAATAAATTGTGTCGTGAAACGGGCACACAGTCATAGTGTGGCCCAAGGTAAAGTTGCACATAGACACGTTTGGTGATCTTGGAGGAAAGAGAACGTCATAGAAACATGAGATGATGCATTAAATAAACAGCTGCTATAGCAGCCCTTGAAGTCCTATCTTTATAATTATTAGCAGTAGCTTCATTCTGCTGAAACCATGCAGTATCCATTACATGGAAATGCCACAACCATTTTCAACAATACAACAAACTACTCCATTGGTCTGTTTTTAATGGCAAGGTTCTATCTGCGTTATTCTTAATGTCATGCGACGATTACAACAGTACACAGCTGACACTTTGCATTTGAAATTTTCTCATTGTTCTGGTTCACCACGTATTACCTATTTTAAAAAAGTATGAAACAAAAGTAAACCTATAATTCTGTTGTTGCTGCTGACCATTTACTGTTACTGGCATAACATTATTTACATGGGTGGTTTTTGAATTAGCATTAATTTGGCCAATTTTAATATCACAGTTGAATTTGTAAAAAGAAAACACGTATAGTTGATGTGGATCTATGCAAGTTGATATTCCCAATCTTGATCCCAAACATTATAATTCTTTCCCATCTGATTGCAACAAGCCATTCTTACCAACATATACAGAATATTACAAAACAGAATGTTTTTTCCGAAATTTTTTCTCCTAATGTAAGTTGGGAAAACAATCAGAAACAGAAAGGAGGACTACCAGGTTTTTATTTGAACTCGGATTCTTCTGAATACAAATCTGGAGAGTTACCACAGTCCATCAAAAAAACTAATAAAAAATAAAGTGAAAGACCCACTGACTACATATATGTAAAAAGTGTATAGTTTTACATAACACTAACTCACTGCTGTTTTATATTGTTTTCATAATAATTTACTACTGCATATATGTGTTGTATTAGGAAATCATGCACTAGTTTACTTTCTGCCCTTCTTCACTTTTGAAAACTGTATAACGCGGAGCTCAGGAGAAGGCAAGGCTCAGGTATGTGGCTGGTGGTGGGGACAAGTGAAGCACTATGTGACCCCCACCACCACCCTGCCGTTTTGCCTTGCCTTCTCCTCAGCTCCCTATAATATCAGATACACAGCCTTCGCTAGTTTGTTACAGGTGCTACATACTTGGGAGCCCTGGCAAAAGCTAGGACAAAGATGTACAAGTTATTGGTGCTCAGTCACTGTAAACTACCAATATTGGTTTCAAACTGAAACCATTTCCTGCATTGGGAAGAGGAAAATATGTCTACAGGAATAAATACATATGTGGGAAAAAATTAATGAGTACAGTAGGTGTTAACAAGTACTTTTTTCTTTATGGTTTTCAGGGAATTGAAAAACCGCCTAAATTATCCCTTAGGAATGTGGGCTGCACTGAGATGAACAAAAAAGTTGGAGGTGGCATGCATGTACGTACAAAAGGTCCTGAACCCATCAAATATAAAATAACATGTAAACTTCTATCCTTGCTCTGACCAGAGCTCTGGAGAAGGCAGTGCTCTAATAGCTATATGTCTGCAGCTATGCTGCTTTTATCTTGTTTCAGATTATCAGAAAGAAGCAATATTCTACCAACCTTGACAAATGCACCAAAGTTCCTGACAATGTACTCAACACAAGACACCATAGTCTTGTTCTTGGTGTCAGCGACAGCAACAAAGATAAACAGCAATGCATCCGACAAAAGGTAGAACAGAGACAATGGACCAGGGTTCAACAAATTGAAGTTTTCTGATAACACGTTCCACTCATCTGCAGTCATCATTGGTACCACCTGCGCAAAGTTAAAAATAACTCACATACTGACTGCATACCAAGGAAACTTAAATAAGCAAGTGAAGCGAATTGCTTTTATCCATCACTTAACAGTGACCTTTTCAGCACTTGAGAGGGGTGGTGTGCAATGAGTATGGCGCAATGCCAGAATAAAGTCGTGGGGGAAAAAGAGATCCCAAATAAAACATACAGACTAAAAGTTTATAATTCTTCCCAGTCGTATACTTAATTTAAGATATACTATGTAAAATAAAGAGAGAATATATAGCATATACTTATATATAAAAACTGGGTGAATGGCTATTCTTAGGATGATTATGTAGCCATACAAAAGACTATAATAAGATTGTGCAGAAATATCAGGCCATTAAACTACCATGTTGGTGGTGCATTTCCAAATGGTTGAAGTTCAACAAAATTTGATATAGGTAAATCAGAATGTTAAAGATTTATTTTTGCAACTTCAATGGTTGTTATGTGTTACTTTTATAATCTGAAGGCAGCAGCGCTAAACTGAGTTATTTTATGCTCAGAAAAAGTCAAGACAGTTACCTTTAAAAAAAGTATTTTTTTTTATTTGCGTTAACACTCCCAAAATTATACAGGATATTTTCTGAACACAAACATGAAAAAATTAGCAGAAAAGGTGTTTTACACTTTTTGCCTAAACTCAGTACTATGGTCTATAAACAAAAAAAAATTCAAAATTGTATTTCCCCAAAATATTGGAAACTACATGACATTAAAAAAAAATATATTTTCAGTATTGCTTAATGCTATTGTAATATTTAAAAGAACAGCAAATGCTGCTTGATACCTTACACCCTTATGAAAACAGCAGAGGTGGCTACCCTCCAGTTGCAATACAACTATTTTACAGTCTGGATTTTCTAACATTTGAAGATGTTTTATTAAGTAATGAGATATGTGTAGCAAAAAAGGTCCTCTTGTTGCAACTGTCTAGGATATACCATTTATGCTCAAAACACACTTGAAAATTCGTGCAGACATACACAGCCTAGAGCATAGGCAATTCTACGAACATGCATGTGAAGCACACTGACGATGGTGGACATTCACTGTAAAAACATGTACAATACTGTTCAAGTCGCAGATCATTTCGTTCCTGGCATTCTACGTACACATCATTGCAGCCAGTTGTGAACAAAAATGGTTGGTCTCAGGCAGTTTGAAACATGTCTATATGGTATTATGTTTGATATAATGACAATAAATCTAACACGAATAACTACATGAGGTAATACTTGAAAAAAATAATACTAATACAGTATCACTAAAGTATGGCAGCTGCAACCCTCAAAAGTCAGGGGGTTTAAAAGTAATTGATTTGCATGCAAGTTTAGAATCCCCATATTATGCAGAAATAAATGGGTCATATGTCTTTGAAAATGTGATATTTCATGAAGTTTCCTAAATTTGGAACATGGGTGTGATTGCAAACACAAAAACAGTTTAGACAGTTAAGTCTTAGCGAAATAAACAGTTATCGTCAAACTCCTTTAAGGGGGAGTGTTAGACAATTTTATTTTTTTTTTATTTTTTGAGCCAAAACATTTATTAAAATTGTATTACCAAAATTATCTCTTCGACAAAGCATAGGCTATATTCATGGTAAACTGCTCGACATAAATAATAATGGAATCATTCATTAATTTGCATTGCAGAAACATTGCAAGAAAATTCTCTAAAGTAAACCTATAATTCCCTTTCAATCATTCTGCATGACAAATTAATGAAATATTCCATTATTATTTATGTCAAACTGTTTACCAAGAATATATCCTATGCTTTGTTGAAGATAAAATTTTGATAATACAATCTGAATAAATGTTATGGCTCAAAAACTGAAAATACAATAAAATTGTCTAACACTTGTGCTGGGGCCGCACACCTTCCTCGACTTGCGTGAAGATTCGACGTTTATGTGTATTTTTCATAAGACTGTGGAGATTGTCAGCAATATTGAGAGTGCAAATATAGATTATAGAGCGGCCATGATTGAAATTTGTGACATCAGACTATGTGCCCCACTTGAAGTGCGCGCCTGCACCCGCTGGCCTTCGGCCCAGTTTGGGCGTCTTCGGACTTGTTCGCCACCTCCCCTCCCTTCAGGCCTTGTACCCTCCCTCTTCTCCTACTTTCACCTGGCTCACGGTCATCCGCCTCTGTGGCAGTCTAGTCCCGTCGCCACCTTGGGAAGGTTGCCTCCTCCGCCCTATTACCTCGACACTCGGTCGGCACTCACGTAACCTGGTGAGTTTTCTGTTAGTTTTTCTGTTGGGTCGCACATTCTGGAGGTTCGCTTCCAGTTCGGTAAGTCACATGTTCACTCCCCGGTTAGTTTTCTTCAGTATTCTTTGTCGTTTTGGTTGTACGTGGCCGACGGAGTGTCTATGTGGCATGAGCGGTAGAGCTGTTAATTTTGGTAATTTTGTAATGATTTTCTCTGTTTCCCGGTAACTTAATTAATTCTTTGTCTATCAACCTATTAACTTTGTTGTAATTGTACCTGCATGGACGCCTGTTAAGTTTGCTTAAGCACCGCATATGTGAAACTTGAGTTTGTGCTTCCTTCATGGTATGGCACTTACTCCATGTTGTCTATCGGGTAAGGCGTAAGTGAGAAAAACCAAGAAACTTGCAGCACTCAATCGTTGGGGCAAGAAGTGTGGTCCTAGAAATGTGTCACCAACTAAACCTCACCACACATTGATGGAAAATTGTATTTGGATGGAAAGTAGCCCACGTGTGTGTTATTAATACCTTTGTGAGTGAATGTGCATTCATCAGTGAACAATACATGCGACAAAAAAATCAAGAGCAGAGATGCACTGCTGTAGATACCACATTGCATAGTCAACACAATGACGGAAATCATCTCCATGTAACTCTTGAACCTTTTTTGCAGAAGGAAGGGGTGCAGTAATTGCTCTTTGCAAATACTACTCCAGACTGTGTAGTAGCTACAGCCTGTCTCATTTGCCCCCTGAAGTATACTTGTTGAGTGCTCTTTAAGAATATCTTCCTCTAACTATACACTGCGTACTGTCTGCCTGCATCCTGTTTCTCATTTCTGTACCTGAAGTACATACTCTGTATGTTAGTGCTAGCGACAAAACACATACTAGCATGAATTAACTTGCGCTTACCAGCACCGTTCCTGTTTCACGAAGTCTTCTGGTAACTGCCTCAAACATTGTGTAGTGTGGAACATTTCTGCCGGGAAATCTGTCTGTGTACAGTCCCTGGACAGCACGTTCGTTACAATCAGTACGTCTATACACTAGCACCATGTCTTAATTCTGTCCACGTGCAACACTCCATTGTAAATGTTAAATGTTGTTACACTTCTAACACGAGCAGACTGAATATTGGGCCATATGTACACCTGCCAGGATGTCACTGGTTATGTGCATCCCACCATCAGAAGGTCAAATGTGACTTGTTGTACAACCATGTGTATTGTGTGTTGGCAACCTAGCAGGCCACAAACAATAATTACCAGAAGATTTTGCTACAACTGTTCACTTACAGTACTCCTGGTGTCACGGCGGTGTAATGGTCATGAAGCTTGACTTCTAACAAGGGAATACTGTTTTAATTCCTGTCAGGGTCACACCAAGCTTCACATGTAGGAATCGTGCCGGTACGATGCCATAGGCCAGTGGCTTTTATCGGAGTTCTCCTATTTCCCTTGTTCCCCATTCCCAGTGCCATTCAATGTTCACACCATGTCTCACCTCTATGGCTCTCAAGACCTTAGAAGATACGAGCAATCCAAATCTCTGCATTCATTCATTCTGAAGTATTCCTATGAGAAATCCTTGATGTTCGTTGCTGATTCTCAACTCATAAAATCTCTTTTACGTTGGTTGCACATTTGCGGTTGTTAATGTCACTATTTGTTCAATTTAAATTCTTATGAACACTACAGTGGTATGCATTTTTATCACGTGATACGTGGTTTTTAAAATGCAGCTCAAGCACAATCGCAACCCATACAACTACTTCTACACGTGTATTGTAAATAGCCTACATCACTAGTTACACTACGTCTGTAAACAACATTGATGCCGACATTGCATTAGTATATATTTTTTCTAGTATTACCTCATGAAGTTATTCGTGTTTGGTTTTGTCATTATGTCGAACACAATACCATTTAGGCATGTTTCTACGGCCTGACACCAACCATTTTTATTCACAACTAACTGCAATGATACGTGCGTAAAACTGGTCTGCAACTTTTATAACAGTATTGTACGTGTTTTTTACAATAAATGTCCATCATCATCTGTGCAATGAGCACTTCACATGCATGTTCGCAGCGTTGCCTATGTTCTAGGCTCTGTATGTCTGCGCTAATCTTAAAGTATGTTTTGAGCATAAATGGTATGTTAGAGAGTTGCAACAAGAGAACTTTTTTTGTTACAAATGTCTCATTACTCAATAAAACATCTTCAAATGTTCAGAAATCCTGAAGGTAAAATAGTTGTATGCAATTGGAGGGTAATTATCTCTACTATTTTCATAAGGGTGGAAGTTATCAAGCAGCATTTGCTGTTGTTTTGAAGATCCCAAAACAGTAAAAGTTCGTTGTAACGAGTACGGCATACGATAAGTCCGCTATAACGATAATTTTTATTGGCACCAGTGGCGGATTTAAGGGGGGGAGGGGGCGACCGCCCTCCTTAAGAACCTGTTGCATCTTTTTTTAGTGAAGTAAATTGCACAAATAAATATTTGCAAATAATATTCAACCATGCACAAGTACTCACAAATGACTTAACATAAGCACCCATATAATATGTACATTTTACGTGATCATAACTGCAAAATTCAATATTGTTAAACATTTTCCGCTCTCTCAAGCTCCGTTTTACGTAAGTGAGGCTCGTTCTTGCTCGAAAAGCGCTGTGTGCTGTGAGGATATATTTCCTGTTTTTTTTATTTTGTCTAACGTCCCTTTCGACACGTTCTCAGTAGGAGGGCGAGTGGTCAGGCCGATGAGAGACTGGTCAGAGCACGGCCCCGTCATAAATAACAGCCATAGACGTGAGCAGAATTGGGAAAGAGGGGGGGGGGGGGGGTGGAATGTCTTTACACATTGTTAGTCACTAATGTGCAGTGAATGAGTGATGGTTTGAAATATTTTTGTTGTGAAGTGTTTTACGTTATGTTTAAATGTTGAATACTAACTAGTAAGATAGAGAAAGTAACCTGTTGTTTTAGTAAACTGCAGAAACGTTAAGCAATAGGATACGGCGATGATGATACTATGACACAGGTTCGATTTTATTAGGTTCTTTATACCGTGAAAGCAGTATAAGATTGTTCTAGTGTGAAAAATTCTAAAATATAAGTTGTTAGAAATAGCGGTAATTTATTAGTTAGTATTATAGTATTATGTTGCTAGTGACTATATTATCCACTCAAGAACAATATTTTAGCATGCATAGTTTTCCCATAACTACATGTCAAAATCAAAATTTCGACGTTACGGGAACATATCCCAGCGAAACCTTCATGAATGACAGTAGCTAAATAATTAACACTGAACTTTAATTAATGTCGCGGGTTGTATGCTTACAGCTATAAAAATGCAAAACAACAAATTTTTGTATTTAAAAAATCTGAAGTAAAGGATTTTCACTAGGCTTTCAGAAATTTCTTAGAAATACATTATTTTTAATCTTGTGTCGATAAATTTGAGCGAATAGCCATTGGCTCATGATATCTAATTTCAATATGAACTACTGTATTTAGTTTCGACAAGCCTGTTGGTTTTCGTGGGTGTATGTTCTCGTGACAAGAGGCTTTTGAATGAGTGAAGAGATTTTGACCAGTACTTAACTAGGTATTTTGTGCTTGTGATGGGTGACATGATATCAGTATGCCACAACACCGGAATGAAGGGGCAGGGTAACCAGAAGATCCCTGAAAAAAAATTGTGGACCAGCAGAACAAAATTTAATGCAAATTTTACCAGGTCACACCTATCTTTTGTGAGGTCTGGTAGGTTATGATTTCCAATGTGGTTTTTAAGAATTGCATAAGAGAATGCAGTGTATCTGTAGTATGTAATAAACACGTATAGTTTTTAGATGCAAAATGTTTTGTGCAACTTAGTTGTCATTCATTAAAATTAGAGTACGTTTTTCAAGAGCTAACACAATAAAAAAAACATTTGTCTATGCAGAATTTTAAAATTGTACTTAATTTGCGACGACCTAAAGTTCTGTGGCGTACAGTGTGTGGAGTAACAAGAAGTTGGCAAGGAGGCACTCCACTCACCTGATGAAGCAGATGTAGTCTGCGAAACGTTGTGACCACGCGTCCGCGGAGAAATGTGTTCGTCCTATGTGTGTGTGTTTCTATCTGCAAGTACCATCCTGTGAGTACTTGTGTACAACTCTTTCTGTTTTATTTGTAATTAGTAGCCTAGTGGCCTTTCCCGCCATTGTCCTATTATGTTTACATGATTTTCCGCCATCTTGTCCGTACTGTGTGTTCATCTATTATGCTTTTCTGTATATTTTCAAAGTTCCTTCTCGCTTCTATTGGCAGTGTGCCTCCACTCACCTGATGACGCAGATGTAGTCTGCGAAACTTTGTGACCGCGCGTCCGCGGAGAAATGTGTTCGTCCTATGTGTGTGTGTTTCTATCTGCAAGTACCCTCCTGTGAGTACTTGTGCACAACTCTTTCTGTTTTATTTGTAATTACTTAAAATAATGTGTAAAGTACTGAATGAATTGGCTACGCATACAATTAATGGTGCCAGGGCAGGCATGTGCAAGCCAGCAGTCCCGTACTTTTCCTGGGCGGCCTGGAAGAAGGAGAAGAGAATGGCATGGGTTGAAAGAATGAATTGTTGGGAGACGGAGTGATATCATGGGTCGGGATGGGAAGGGGGTGAGCAAAGGAGGTAAGCAAGTGGAGAGGGAGGGGGCGAAAATAGGCGTTGCCTACCGGCCGGGACAAAGAGCTTCAAAAATTGTGCCGTCAGCGAAGTTGCAAAAACGTTCAGCAGGCAGAGCACTTCAGCAGCACAAACTTGCAACTCACAGATTTGGAAGTTGTAGAAAGGCGTAATAGCATAAGCAACGATGATGGCCAGCCTATCTGAGTGTGTACGGTGGAGGCAGTGCTGTCCCCCTCCTTAACTTCTTCACAAGGCGGGCAAGATGAAAGAGTTCCGCTACATGCTAGCTTGCGACTTGGCAACAGCACGGGGCCCCGTCGCAAGCATAACTTGTTTTGCAGCACGCTGACCTGGGCCTGTAAATGTTCGAGTCGCACGGACAGGGCAGTATATGGTGGATTGCGCCAGCCTAAATATTTTCGTACTTTGCAGTCATTTTGTGGTTGTACGCATTTCGTGTTAGTACGCAGCAGTTTCCTTGCCATTTCAGACGTGGGCAAGAAACAAAAATCTCTCGATCTATCAACTAAATTAAAAATTATTCACGAGTGTGAAAATCCGTCCGTCAGCAGAAGTGAAATTGGTAGGCTTTACGGTTTAACTCCTAATTTATCCACAATTTTGAAAAACAATGAAAAAATTCACACAATAGCTGTGAACGATTGCACACCTTGAAAAATAAAAAAAGCTTTGTGCTGCAAAACATGTATGTCTGGAGGAAGATTTGTTTACATGGTTCTCGCAAAACCACGCGAAAGGAATTCCAGTTGACGGGGCGATGTTAAAGGCTAAAGAAGTACAACTAGACTTACAACTGAACATTGGTGATGATGATTTCAAATGCAATGACATGCCACTACAGCTGCGGTCCAAGTGTCAAGGAGCAGCATGACCTTGAGTGATTCCGCGCGCCGACTACAGCTGAGCGCATTGCCACACATAGTGTCAAGGCCGCTAGTCGTGTTGCATCACTGCCACATGTCTAATAATTTTGCTGTGAGTGCTGGTGTATGTGTCTAAAATGTTACTGTAGTGAATTTTATGTACATTTCTATAATTTTTGCTGTGAATTTTTACAGTAGAATATACAGTCAAATAATACATTAACATAATGCTACAAATATACAATTTTTTTTTAAAATTTTGTTTATAATGATAATTTGCTATAACATAAATTTTTCATGCCGTTATAAATTTATGTTGTAATGGACTTTCGCTGTAGTATTAAGCAACGCTAAAAATATTGTTTTTTTTTTTTTATGTCACGTAGTTTCCGATATTTTCGGGAAACACAATTTTAAATTTTGATATTCAGAGCCTTATTATACCCTTACTAGTAAGTTTATGCGAAAAGTGCAAACTACGTAGCTTTGCTTATTTTTTCACAAGGAATCACCTGCCGGAGTTTGTCGGTGTTGTTCAAGAACACCCTGTGTACTGTATGAATAACCATATCGATGGTGAAGATGCAAAACCTTGTATGTCACAATTGGAAAGAGCTCAGATGGGCAGATAAACTGGAGATGAAATCTTACTGGCGCGGAAGGAATTTTACAGCCCTTTATTTTGCATGAATACAATAAAATGTACTTTGGAAAAAAACTAATGTATTGGACATTCTTGTTATTGCCGAGGAACAATGTGTAAAAATGTAAATACTGCCAAAAATTGACATACGAGGTTTTGCATCTGCACCATCGATATGTACAATGACAACCTTAAGCTTGTTTCACATGTCCATAGATCATACAAAGTAGAAAGTCCAGAATTTTCAGTACGTACCAATGATTCAGGGCCGTATCTATAAACGGCTTTCGAATGACAACCAACTGCTCACCAATGCTTTCTCTATGGGGATAGCAGTTGGTTGTCATTTGAAAGCAGTTTATAGATACGGCCGTAAGTGTCTGTGTTTTGTCAATTTACACGTGGAAATACAAAAAATTCTGAAGATAAATATTTTCCGTACGGCTTGTTCGGATACCGCTAAGCCTTCTGATTGGTTGTTCTATTTTTGGATTGTCAAGATCTTCATGAACTGTGGACATGTGAACAAGGCTTTGAAGCAGAAAATGGTGGTCTATTGGACATTGTGTTATGCCCTCAGAAGTACAAAGCAGATATGCTGTATTTTTATAACCAATATGTAAAAAATTCACTTGCTCGTAATAAAAACATATTTATTGTAAACGTTGTTTTTGCAACAAAATGACAGAATTCAGCATTAAACTCTCTTTGACAGCATAGTAATAGGTACAATGTCTAGGAACAATCATAGAGGCAGATAACTCCCAAAATATTCTGCGGAAGGGTGTTTAAATCTAGTTCTGCCTAATAAAAGAAACTACGTACATATTGAGAGTACAAAACATGCTGATATGCCGACACTTGTGGACAGACATATACATAAAACATGGATGACACATGGTAGTATCTAGTATGTGGAAGTACAAATGTGGTGATGTGCTAACTGGTCAGTGATGGCACATTGTGGTCCAGTACATTTTCAAATGGTAACCAGTGAACCTAACTGACAGTAGATGATTTAAGAAGCAGCAGGAATTTCAAATTAGATGTTACTGTATTTGTAAGAGGTACAGATTCTTTGGAGGCAGTGTAAGAAGTGGTTACTGTAAAGCTCAGTTTCAGTTTTGAGCATCTTAGTACTGCATGTAGCAAATGTGATGTTGGCCATGATAAAACAAAGTAAATGATTTCAGAAAAGAAATGGGTATGTAAGAACGATGATGAACGAATAATTTTATAAAAGGTGAGGATGATCCCGAGTTTGTAGAGGCTGTTGGTTCATTAGGAGAGATTTTGTCTGGTGTTTGCATGTACATGTACCCATATACAGTAGAGTCGTTATAGCGAAATGTCACAGTTCTGGGTTCGAACTTCGCTATAGCAGTGTCTTCGCTATAGCCGAATTTGGCCGATTCTGACCCCTAAACCCAAAAATTTCACTAAAACTGTTTTTAATCTTATTTAATTACAAAGTAGTACGTTATTATAAGGAAATATAGGTTTATTTTAACAGGTAAGTATGCACTGGTTACAATGATACCCAACAAGTATGGGTGCAACTATTCGCTAAGTCAAAACGGGCCAAAATCTCTGCCGCGTCATGTAAGAATGGCTATCAATCACAGGACCGCCTCAACGGTGTCCTGCCGCGCAGGTGCGCAGCAAGAGTGCACACGACGGCGGTCAACATGATTACACTGCTGGCCACTGCAGACCAATGTAATCAGTTTACCGAGTGTAGCAATTTATTTATTTATTTTGGCATATCATGTGTGCCCTTTCACACTGTGGCGCACGTCGAATAATTTGTGCACTTGCCCGAGACAAATAAAAAAAAAAGCTTGAATGGGTGAATGTACTTGTTTACTTGTCCGTTGGGCAGGTATTGCTAGTGTTATTTGCCAGCAAAAATAAGCGATGCCAACATTGGTAGTTGCTTTATTTTCGTGCACTAGTCATGAACTGTGTTTAGCAGTGACAAGACGTTAGGTTCGAAGCCAATTAGTAGTAACAGAAGTGGGTGCACGTGTACACATTGACTTTGAGCAAGGTCACAAGTTTGTGATTTTATTCCGGCAGTGTGCCGACAAAAAACATTTATGACCTACATGAGCGCTACCAAATCTAGATAAACAGTTTGTTGAAAAGCAGTGCTAAAGCTAGATATGCTCGTTTTCACACACAGCCCACCACCCATGAATTTTTTTTTTACTTTTTAATTTTCTTTCTTCTCCTTCAGCTGTCCAAACAGACTCGTTCCAAGACAAAAAGTGACTTACTCTTGTTCCCACGCTCTTCCTGACGGTGTGTAAGATACTTTAACTATGCAACAGCCAGCCCACAAGGATTTATTGCTTCTAGCACAAGTTTATGGGACGTTTAGTGTGTTAAATTATAATTTATTATTAGTTTACAGTAAATGTTGAAATTGCCACTAAACTAAACGATGAAAACACGTACGGCCGACTGTGTGAGCATGAAGGTGAATCAGAACAGCAAATTCACTGACAACAATGACAAAGGAGACTATAACGCAATGTGTCCTCTCATCCGCCTTGCTGCTTATCTCAAAAAGTTGAAGGTCTACGAAGCAAAATATGAGCTGTAGCAAGCTCAGCAGAGATAAGCCCGAGTTATTGTGTGGGTGCGTATGTGAGTGAGAAAGACAGTGCTATCGTCTCTCCCAGAGGCATTTCGTCTGTATGCGTGGTGTGTGTGTGACTCAGGTATAGCACAGCCGGCGGCAATTATTCGTAGTGAAGAAACAGCATATGTCCGCCGTTATTCAGTCAGAACACACAGTTCTTGTTCCAAAAAGCCGTGTCGTCACCTGAGCGGAGTAGAAGCTCCTTCTAATTATGTAGTGTGTGTGTGTGTGATTATATATATATATATATTTTTTTTTTTTGCGGGAATTGAGAATACTGTCGTAGTAGCTGATGTCATAGTTGCGGGACTCGCCTGTACGAGTATCAAAATCCAAAATTGTAATCCAACATCGTAATCAGTAAATAAAATCAGAAAAGCAAGCTACGCACTTTGGGGAGGGAAGCGAGATGTCCAGGCAGAAGCATGACTCCTGTGACAGTGCCAGCGGGCTGGCATAGGAGAGAAGGTAGGGTTTAGGCGCGAGGGGTAGAGGTAATCTATACATCCGGCTGATTCACTTCACTAGGTCATATACATAGCCGCAAGCCAGCTTCATATGGTCACGAATCTCGCTGCAAGCCTGCTTCACACGACACACCATACATTTTTCTACTCTTAAAATTCACATTTTTCATGGAATTTTTTTGCGATTTTTTGACGGTTCCACAAAAACACTTTGCTATAACCGTGTTTTCGCTATTTCCGTGTTCGCTATGACGAGATTCTACTGTACTATCAATAAATAACTGATCTGGGAAAGCAGTGTTTTTCCTCCAGAAAAGACACAAAAGAAACATCACAGATGCCATGTTTGACTTTAGTCCTACTGAATATCTTTAAAGAGGAAAATAAATATTGAAAATGGTTAAAAAAAATTAAAAATAGCACATGTAACGGTTTGGCACTGTCTGCCAACGTATAGGAGAAAAGTACATTCTAGCATCTGTAGCTAAATTCTTTGGCTTTAAATACAGGCGATCATAATCTGGAAGCGCAAAAGCTAAAAGACACATGGTCTCGCTCACCACTTTCCTCATCATTTCCAAGAGCAAAGCGCTCAACTTGCGTATTTCTTCTTCTTAAGTAATAACCTGTTAACTGACAAGCTACATTGCCTATGTAGGTCCCTGTTGAAAACGTCTATTAAGGTCACATTAGTGAATCATAAGGTGAAAAAATTGAAAGGGTCTTCTTTGCACAGCACAGATAGAAGCTGGGTTGGCAAAGTTGTAACGTGCAGCTGTTTACAAAAAGATCTTCCTTACAAATACATGTACAGCTATACCTTCATTTGAATTTCCTGCCACAACCTAGTTTATCCCCTGCAAGCTAGGTTCACTGGTAAATGGATAGTCCACTGGATAACAACAGTCACTTGCTGTTTAAACAAATTGGCCAAAACAGCAAAAAACTTAATGTGCTTCTGCACAAAATACATACATCACACCTTCTTTTGTCTACACGTCTACCTGCAAGTACTGTTGTACTTCAGTTGCACTTTTCTCACTGTTAAGCCGCAATGATCTTAGAATGAGGGTTGAATTATGAGCTTGTTTACAACTACAAATGAAAAATCTCAATATTTTTGTAAATAAACCTTGTTAACACAATAAATACAATACCTAGTGTTTAAAGATGCTTAGAAACCTAACCACTTGTAATTTCATAGAAAAAAAATGTGGACAAAACACGTACGACCTACAGGGCTGAGTAACGCAAAAGCTGAACTGCTATATTTTTTTAAAAAAGTAAACTCTGGTAGAATGTTAAAAGAGTACCTCAATTAGTGCAAGCACCCATTCAAGACGAGTGTACTTTGATTTCTGCAGTGTTGTGATGACATGGTCATTCCTGCCATGGGCCAGGTACATAAGAATCATACTAAGGTCACATAGTTTCAGTTCAGCATTTGTCCAGGGGTTCCACACCTTTGAAAAGTAACTCCATACTTGGGCTGAGAGAAGCAACAATTTGCTCTGCACCCACGTCACTGTAACAGAACACCATTTCTAGCCATACCATGAGGATAAAGAGTTAACAGCAACAGAACCCATTAATACAGTAAACTGTATAATACATTTTTCTGATCAACACAATTTCTCAACATGTTTTTCTAAAAAAAATATTTTCACAACCAAACCTTGACCTGTCATGCTTTTATAATTTGTTGTTTGCTAGGATATTACATAAGTTACATTCTGTTTTGAAGAGAAAATAGTTAGCAGATTGTTAGGAAATTACATGAGCTACGTCATGTTTTCATTTTCGAATAACTGTATGTATTTAATTTGAAGAATTTTACAACATTAATTATTTTCATTAAAAGTTTAACATTTAAATTTCCAATACAAAAATTCTAAATTACAGTTTTAAAATAATTAATTACTCACTAGAAAAAACTTAACTATCAACACAAGAATGACAGTGGCAATAGCAGTTAATTAATTACAATTACGTATAATAAAATTCACACATTACTTAAATGATATCAAGTTAAAGTATGACTACAATGATCACTTAGTTTAAAGTCTTTCAATTTAGTAATTCTTTTGAGTGTCAAGGTCTCACTACAGTATTACTAAGTCAATTCAACTGGGCTTAGTCTTTGGCTTACTAAAAGTCAGTGTGCCTTCTTCTGCAGTGTATACGGCTGCCTCATACAAGGAAACAATCCCTTCTCCTTCGCTTACCATACTGTGGAAGCTGGGCATGCACCATCATATGAGAAATAACAATTGGTGTGACAAGATCAACTAATTCACTAATAGTTATTAATTATTCGGAAGACAATATTTCAGTTATTTAATTATCTCATTTATATTAACTTAAATGCAGGCTATATATTGTACATCTCAGACATTTTAAAAACCTCCTAACAAAACCCTCCCATTGACACTCCCTCACACAAACGCTGAGCATTGTTATGTTTAAAGCAGCTACTTTACTGAAATAAAGATAACCTTCCATCCCAGACACTGAATGCACTGAGCTATTTATAAACTTGCAAGCAACGGAACATACTTGAGCATAAACTCTGCTATCCTAGAGCAGAATGTATTGTGAACAGTGAACAGTGAACAGAGTACTGTATTTACAAAGGCATTACTATCAGAGTTTATCTGGTGATGCTGACTGGTTGCACTGGAAAACCTTGTTAACCAAGTCTGCTAGAACACTAGCACAAAATAGGACTCTGACATTGTTATGGCAGTGCACCCTGTCGAGGCCATCACCCCACTGAAACCTCCGACACCAGTCAGCAGGGACACAAGCTTGGGAGAGTCCACATACACTCCTTTTTACAATTTGAAAAAAGAACCAATGTGTAAACCATGTTTACAAAGTTAGTGCGACAAAGAGACATAAATACTTAATACAATGCCAGACGATGTCACTGGTCGGCTGGATTTCTCTGGAATCCCCATTTCCCACTTTACCACACAAGTCTACACAAAACACATTTACTGATTTCTATTACCGGTATACGTTGTTTGGCCCAAAAGTCATTAAGTAAGGATTGTTTTAAACATTTCAAAACATAAGTTATTCATTACCGTTAATTAAGTGTCACATTATTTTTTTGTTTACATTTGATCCTGTTTGTGCTAATTTAACTATGAAATTACATTTAATTAGGCACTAGTAATTATGTTATGTACTAATTATCACGAAGTGTTTTGTGACATACAGTATTCACACTTCACAAGAGAAAATTCCATGATGAAGTAAAAAAAAAATTTGCAGGTTCCGAATGTGCCCACAACTTGCAGTCACACTGATTATCTTACCATGAGTATCACTGAGGACATCCATTTTCTCAACCAGTATTTTCAAGATATGCACAGCTTTTTCACGCACATGCACAGCTTCCAGTGAAAATGTGAGTATGTTCCACTGGCTCACATCAATTATCTGAGCCATCAGCACAATCAAACATGCATTATTCAAATCAACCTGGACAGTTTCCATAAATTGCTGGAACAAAAGAAAATATTTCTTCAAGCAGATCAAAATTGTTAATTTTATATCTGTGTGTGTACATAATTTAAAAATTGTAGTTTAATGACTTCCACAACTACCAAGCCACTGATTTATATTTATTTAAAACAAACATACAATACAAAATATGTGATAATCATTCTTAAATGATGAAGAAAAAACTATTATCCATGAAGAATAGGTACATGTTATCACAGAATAAACAGGGATATCAGAAGTGAACTTCATTATAACTCGGCCATCTGCTTCCTTATGTCGGGCGCCATGTTCTGTTAATTTGTGGCTTGTGTGTGCCTTGTGAAAGCACGTTTTGCGTAATACTGCGGGCTTGTGTGAACTTTGTGTAGTAATTTTTTAGTTTGTGTTAGAAGACGTGTGTAATTTGTTAGCCACTATCATTTACAAATGTTTAAAGACAGATGAAAAAAAGCCTTGTGGGATTTGGCTTTAGTTAGGTAAGTTTTTCTAGTATTTATTTTAATATCACATCTCTTGTGAAAATACATTTGTATTACCAGTGTCTGTTAGGCAGGCTGCATATTTCAGGTTTCAGTTATGTGTCACTTGCAAATTAGTGTGTTACAGATTGTAAGCATTGACACTTATATAAAATAAAATTGTAACTGCTGCAACTGTATTTTATACAGACAAAAACTTGATTAACTAGTATGCGAAAATGCATTACCATATATGTAATATTTACATCAAAACATTGTTACAACATGGCGGATAACAATAGCCAATCAGCGCTTGAGTTCACTGACATTAAAGGTGCCGACATGCTAGTTCGCTTCTGATATACTTGTTTATTGTGATATTATATTTCACACAAAATAAAAGAAATAATTTTTCTTTATCAAACTCTATACAAAAAACTTTATCAGATAAACACTGGGAATTTATAAAAACACAAATAAACAAAGAATTTTAACACTTTAAATCAAAACTAACCAATTACACAAATTTATCTCTAACATGGCATTGCACACTTACAGTATTGCTGTGTTCTGATCATAAAAAAGAAGTGGGGTTATATCACCTGTAAAGTTTGCAGCCAAAGTAACACTGATGACCAACATTTCTCTAAAAGGCTGGCATGGAGAGCTGGTAGCAAGCACCTTTCATTGAATGCAGAATTATCCAAAATGCCTCGCTTTGTTAGAGCTGCTGCCTGTAAAAAGCGTACTTTTTATAGGAATCTGAGTAAATAATTTGAATAAAAAATTACCACCCACGGAGAAAAGTTCTTTGCATGCATGTTATAGTTATAATTTTCCTTTCATATAAGAAAATGTGGCAGCAACATGAAAATATAACAAATTGAATTTTAAGTAGAAGAAATGACGTTCTAAGTCAAAATGTAATGTTTTTCCTGCTTGGCCCGTGCAAATGTCCACTGAGTTTATTTAAAAAACTAAATAACTCACAAAATTATTAGTTACAGTATATTCTTTAGAGAATAAAGTTATTTATTACATAGCCAGTTTACAAGATTCTACTGTGCAACTTGGGCAACTAAGATGAATTTAAAAGATCTTTTTTTTTTAAAACAAAGATTTGAAAAAATTAATTTTTTCTGTCTGTCTGCTCTTCCCAACCATTTATCACTTTAAAATTCCTTTGTGTCTTCATTAACTGGGATATAGTTGCATATTTATGTGGTTATGAGCTCTGCCTAAAAAGAAATCATCACTACAGATTCACAGACGTAAATATACGTGAAATGCCGCACATAGCCATCTCGCACAGACTCAAAAACAAAATTGTGTTACATGCTGCAGCACAGTGGCCTCAGGAACATACTTTCTTGCCACCTAGCAAGGTTCGCAGCTGTTCCTATGCAAACTCACCTGCTCAGCCCCAGACTGGCTCTATCCTGTTGCAGACTCCCCACCTGTGTCTGTCTCCTAATGTGACCATGTTTAAATCCGGAACTGGTCATGTGATGAACTAAGCCTTGTATCAAGCTGGAGCAAATAATCAATTTAAGTAGTATGAAACCCCATCTGTGTGGCTGTGGATTTGCTTTTATACACCCTGGTCAGCTTGCTAGTCACATGACGTACTCCTCCTTATCTTATCCTCCACTTACGCATGAGTACACAGGGAAGCAGCAAAGGGTTCACAGAAGGTTTGCATGACCTGTGCAAGAGAGAAGAGAGAGGGAGAAAGAAAGAAAGAATAACAGGAAAAGATACGAAGGAAGAACGGAGAATAAATGAAAGGAGCAAAAGAGAGACAAAAACAGAGGGAAAAGAGTGAGAGCATAGTTGCCATTTTACATAAAGCGGGCTGTCTCTGAAAAGAGAACTAACTATAATACAGTATTCTGCTGCATGTTATGCATTAACACATTTCACAATCTGAAAGGAGCATGAGCAGATTCACTGAAAGAGAAGAGGTTGCACTACCTCTCCAAAATTTTTTTAAAAGTACATATAAAAACTTTAGTATTTAAATTATACATTTTATTAATCACAAACTAAAATCACCATTAAACGCTGCCGATTTTATCCCACAAAAATATTCATTGCTGATGCTTCAACACAGCCAATATTTCTGCATGTGAGAAATGTGACTGACATTGCCATTGGCCGGCTAGCTTAAGGTACTATTTCTAAACCCTCTCACAATTTCCCAACTCCAAATTCCTGGACCTGGCTTTGGAAAGAACAGTGTGAGTTATGCAACTGTAATAAGGAGCTTCAGCTGGTGCAGTGGCTACAGCACACACAGTTTCTGGTGGGGTCAACCCCATATTTTTGCATTTGAGAAACACACGGACGATGTTGTTGACCGACAGGTTTTCTTGGGGTGCTTCTGTTCCGCACCCGTTGCACTCTGTTTCTTCTTTATCGGAACACTTAATTTCATGTTATCCTTCAGGATTTGGCAATTGCCTAAGGACACACAATTAGAAATCTGCTCTCTGGGTCTGCCTACAATCTCGTTACGCTATTTATTTTTAATTACATCACCTTAATAACACTGAAATAAAAGAGCCTGTAACTATCAATCCCATGTGAAGACACAATTGCAACTAGAACAAAATTCACAGAACACTCACAAACTTAGTGAAATGATCTCTCTGACTGTCAGACCAGTCTTGGTGCTGCACCATTAGACTGGAGAGAGACTGAAGCAAGAGTGTGTTGCAGCTACTTCCACATGGCAGGCCACAGATGACACTCAGCTGTCCCAGCACCTTGACCACCATGCGGCCCTGGGAAGCGCTGGACAGACCTGCTGGGAGTAGGTGTTCAACAACTTGCTGAGGTGACTCCATACACAGGCAGATACAATTCGACAAGAACTGCAAGCAGCATTCAATAATGGATAAGCTGATAATAGTTTGTAAGAAATTTTACATAAAATTTAAATTGATATTTATTACAGAAATTCCTAGTTTGTATCCGTAATCTTAATATACAAAATGAAGTGTCTTGACACACTCACTCAATGACTCATAAACGCACACCCCAAACCGCTGGACCTAGAACCATGAAATTTTGAGGGAAGCTTCCCCTTGCCCTGTAGGCATCAACTAAGAATGGATTTTTCGAAATTCGATAATTAGAGGGTGAAAAGGGGTGAAATGTGTTTTCAAAGAATCCATGATAACTCACTAACCGGGAAATATGGCCCAAACAAATGCATATTTGTGAATTTTTGATTTTGCGAGATTCGAAAATTAAGGGGGTGAAAAGCTGAAAAATGTGTTTTTCATTAATCTGTGATTTCTCTTAAACTATTTCAGATAGTGAGGTGATTTTTTTAAAAAATTATGCTTAAGTAAATATCTAAAAAGTATTTTCACAATTTTTCGAAATTTGTCCTTGAAAGCTCTTAAAAAAATAAAACGTGTTTTTAATATTAATCCCACTTATCTCCTAAACCAGTGGAAATATTGAAATGATTTTTACTTTAAAATAAATCTTACGTAAATATTAAAAAAAGTAATTTCAGGATTTTTTGCAATTCGTCCTTGAAAGCTGTTAAAAAAATAAAATGTGATTTCAAATAATCATCTGTATCGCTTATACCCGTTGAGATATCGAGATTAATTTTTGATAAGAATGAAGCTTATGTAAATATTTATAAATAAAATTCAAGAGTTTATGAAATTCGAAAATTAAGGATGTGAAAAGCAGTAAAATGTTACAGTCTCTCGAAAAAAGGGAATGATCATGGAAAAATAATTAAACAGACGTTTCTTTTTGCCAACATACTCATAAATAAAACCTCTTTGGACTGTAGCCTGTACATACGAAAGAATTATCACGGCCTACCTTTAAGCATTCACTCAGGTATTGTATAAAGTTTGGTGTGGGAGGGGTGAGGTTACGGGTTTGTATCGCACGCAAGACTTTGCGATGGGAATTACTATGACATCATATGAGCATATTGTGCACGCTCTTTACACTGAGCTACGACAATTCATAGTTTACTGTCACTGACTACGCTAGCTGTTAAATGCCTTCATCGCATATTTTATCCACAGTTACTGTTTAAATTACATATTTCACACGGGCAAAGAGAGAAATAAAGATGAATTAAAAACAAAGATGTTCTGCAATATTATTAAAGTATGATCAGCGAAGTGGACTGGTTAAAGCTGTTTGTATTTGTTGTTTTAAAGGTATACATAGAATATAGTAACACCATCAATTAATATGTAATTAAAAGTTAGTTACTCTTTGTACAATACATGCGGGTGAAGCTGCAAAAGGACAGCTAGTATAAAACACACAGAGGCAACAATAAAAAAATTATTTTTTAACATAGCACCTATTACTATAAGTGCATATATTATATGCTGCATTTGCTTTTATTACTTTTCCTTGCAAATCTCTGTGAATGTTGTTTCTAATAAAAATTTTGCCTTGGATAGCTTCGTACCAATACTCTTTCAAATTATTTCTGTTGATTTCTACTTACTAAGTTATATAAGTAATCATTTCAGTTTTGCTATGTTGTAATACCAAATACATTAATTTATGTTGCAGCCAAGTGATTAACATAAGTTTTGTTTTTTTATTACAATGTAAAGTATTTAATTAGTTACATGTTCTACTACTTTTTAAATATATTTATTTATTTTATAATGCTTGTGTACCCAATTTGTGGTTAGAAACATGATGGTTTGTGTTGTACTGTACATGTTTTTGAATTTTCTGGTCCTTACAATTCAGCAAGCATTCTGTTGGTTTTTTTTAAAGTGCTGCTGGCTGGTGTGTAGTTGATGAAACTGCTGAGAGAAGGGTACTTTGTAATCACAGAAGCTGTATATTGGTAAACCAGGTAGCGAAAGCATTTTTTTGAGTGTTAAAATTTCTAAGTTGCCAACTGGTTGTTAACCAACCAGGAACCTTCTAATGCAAGTACAGTACTACAAGATACTGCCAGTCCACAATAGAATTATGAAATCGTACAACAGACTTGAAGAGGATGGTTTTTTGTGTGATGCTAAATGATTGGGTTGGCATTGCGTGTCGAAGTAATGCAGCATAGTCCCAGTCTCCCTCTTATCTTCCTCTTCATTTTCTCCCAACTTTTTGCCCCGTAATGAAATAGGTGGTAATTCTGCGGTCACAAAAATCACTTCTGCAAACAGATTTATGGAACACAATATTGAAGCTGAGCTCTTGTGGTGTGATGAAGAAAAGGAGGGGAGACTGTGTGGGAAAAAAACTGACTGGTTGAATCGAAACTAATCTTATTGAATGATTGAGTTCTCTGCTTATTTTCACTTGAATCTGCCCGTCACTACCTCGCCCACAAAAACACAGCCTAATTAAGAAGTCCACTTCAGAAAGCTGGCTTGCTAGAGTTATTTTGTGTGTAAGAGAACTAAAGACACACATGTGGTATGGCTGGCACATCATAACCTATATGAGCAAGGCATTAAAGATTATGGTGCAGTCTTTCCATGTTGGCTCACTTCTACCCTATAATTTTATGACACAGAAATAAAGATAAAAAAGAGGGCCACTGTGATCGTGAGGTCACATCTGTCGCCTTCCACCTTGGCAGTCTAGGTTCAAACCCTGGTGGGTTCAGTCCTAAACGTGGCAAACATTGCCATTGGTTGGTGGGTTTTCATGGAAAACTCCAGATTCTTCCGCCTTTCTCATTCTGTCGCGGCTCCATGCACATCTCACCTCGTCCATTCCTCAGGCTGGCATGTATCGTTAGTCGAGTAGCTGGCCAGCTAGCCCAACCTTCACCCCGGCCTTCTCTCATACACAATGTGACCCTGCCCAAAGATGGGAACATATAGAGAAATTTTATAAAGATACGAATGAAGTGTGTTCCTGTGATGCTTTAAATTAATTTTCTGCAACGAAATTTTCTTAAGGTACTAGTTTTCACTGTTTTCCCCTTTATGTAATGAACATTAGAAAAACTTTTAAATTACAGAAAAAGTCATTCCAAACTTCTGCCATTGTATTAGTACGTGTGTGTCTCTCTCTCTCTACACACCCAAACTTATATTATGGCATAGCTACACAGTTCTTTGATGTGTACTGGGGTTTTCCTGTGTGTGTCCCAACGGACTCAGGGCGGGCCGTCAGTTAAATGTGGATGGCCCGCATATGAACGGACGTGATGCAAGACCTAGTGACGGCGCTTGGACTCGAGGCTCTCCTCGTGCTTCTTCGGAAGTGTTCGGAGCAGTTCGGGTGGACCTCTCCTCCCGTTGCCTGCCTTCTTCTTATGCCCCTTCCTTTCCTCCCCTAACTGTGTGCGAGCCTGGTCTCTCGTTCCTCCGCCGGCACTTCGCTTTCGCTCGTCCTACTCGACGGTTGTGTACAGACTCTTCGTACTCTCGGCACGTCGTCGAACGCTAGTATTGGTAAGTGTTGTAGGTTAAGTTTTTGAAGGGTTGTGTGAGTTTTCCCCTAGTTGGGGCACTGAGAGATGTGGGAATTAGCTCTGTTGAGTATAGGTTGACGCCTTTATTGGTTTCGTGCAGACGGCGTGCCGAGAGAGCGTAGTGTTCTTGTTTGCTCCCTCTCAGCTGGTAAATAAATGGACCATGTTCATGGTTAAACAATTGAAGAAATATTTGAATGTAATTTTAGTGTCATTTGGTTTTTACGAAGTACCAGGCTGTACGTAATTGTATCTCATTGTATCTGAAGGAAGTTTGGAACTATAATTTGTTACTTGGTTAATCTTATTATGTTTTATCTTTATTTTGTTGGTCTTAACCTGTTTGGGGTGTAACCTATTTGACACTAGTACATTAAGTGTGGCCCAAGAACCTGCGCCCATTGCGTACAAAACGCAGTGTACTTGGCTATCCAGATGAAGGAGGCACTGGTGAAAGCTGGTGTTAAGGTCAATAGTAGAAAAAATCACAGCCTTCCTTAAATACTGAAGGGCTGTATCCACTGTTGGAGACGGTAAAGGATCTTAACAAATTTTATGGTTCACTGCAGACATATTCGTAACCAGACAATAACCCCCTCTTCCTCCTTTCTTTACCAAGAAAGTCGGACAGGCGTAATCAGATTTCCACTGCGAGATCACTCTCTCTACTATCAATTTGTCAACCACACCTCTCATAATTTCCTATTTAGGCGGTGACAATGTATAAAATCCCACATGCGCCGGAACATCATCCGGCAAAATCTGAACAGCAACCAATAAAAACCAAGCTTCAGTCCGACAAAATTACTGCCCCGACAAGAGTAGATTCAATTTCTAATTTTTGCTGTGCTGGGACTTGGAGGTAAAGGAAAAGCAATATTACAAAAAAAATTTACTTGTAACTGAAAATAATTGGTATATTTAACTTCTTATAAAACTTTGAAAACCGATAAATTTCACCGAATGTACCTTGACTTCAGTTAATTTTCATGCCAAATACTCATTGCTTGTTTTCAAACAAAGCAGTTAGGTTGTTTTCAAATAAATAATAAATTACCTTTTTTTTCCAAATTATTTTCATTTCAGCGTTTCATTTCAACATTATGATTCTGTTGTAATTTATTTCGCAAGAATTATTTTTACAGTTTCATTTGTGCTTTTATGAAACAGTTGTTTGAAATAATGCATTCAATAAAATATGATGGGTTTTTGGTACTGCCGACGGCCATACCACGACGAGCCGCACATCGGCATGTCAAAGCATTGTGAACACTACCAGAATTGTCGTGGCTGTCTTGCTTACAATATTGTTGTGTCCGAGATGTTGTGCCGACCTCGTCGGGATATTGTGAATCCGCCTTTAGTGTCATTAGGCATTTATGAAAATGTAGTAGTAGGTATAATCTACTTGGTAGTATTGGTTACATAATCGAATCTACTCAGTCTTTGGATGTTTTAACTGTTTTCTCTGAGCATACATAAACTCCAAGATCAATATGTTGGTGGCCTACTTAAAAAATATGGCAATATCTGCAGAAGCTGTATATTTTAGTCGCCGATCTGGTAGATGTGTGTAATACGACTAAGTTCGGACGGTGCAGAATATCTTTCTGTACTGGTGCAATTTACATATATGGTATTACAATAACGTGCTAGTAATGTATACTGTAAAAAAATGTTAAGAGTTAACCTCCAAAATTTCCATACCAATAAGGGACTGCAAAGTGAATGTTCTTTGACACATTTTTATTTATTTTTCATAATTTGAAAGAATGCAGAAGCAGTCAAAGCATTCCAGCCTTTGGCCTTCCTACTAAATGCATTAATCAAGAATTTACTATATGCAAATAAACTTAAAATTTTATACATTTATATGTTGAGAATGCTTAATAGGCCTAAATGATAAACTATATAATTCATTCCACACCAGAATTATGAACTTCTAGCAACATTTTTACATGATAAACACTTCCTAACTTCACGCCCAACAAAATCACCACATTCTGACACCATATTTTTTGGTAAACATGCACTCAAATGTCTTACGACGACTTTTCTTTTGTGTATACACATGGAGGCCTGTGTTTGTTTACTTTTTAAGTGTGGTTTCATGTTTTGTCAGCTGGCGGCTATCTATCTAGCTCCCGAGTAGGGTAGATCCGAGTAGATCCGGCAAAGAGATTTGAGTTGTATATTTACAGATCTTGAGGACCGGTAGACTGGTTTTCGTAAACGCCTACTGATCACTGTTTTGTACATGAAGATACATCTTTAACAATAATATTAACCGAAATATATTGACCAAAATAACCCAAACATAATAAGCTAACAGCAAATGTGATGTGCTGAAAAATTATTAGTGTCTTACTAAATATTATAGTAAACAGCTCATCAAGAATTTTGAGTACATGGTGAAGATATCTGCAGTCATACTAACCTTATCAAATTCTTGAGAGGCTGCAATAGATTGGTTAAGTGACTTAATTATTTTGTCTTTGAAATTTGTAGTCAAAAGAATTGTACACTCACACACTTCCTTACTCACAAAGTTTTCTAATATTTTAATCTGGGAATCAACACTAGCATGCTGTACAGCACTCAGTGCCAAATTTTTAATTCTTTCACACTGTGAGCTGTCGACTTCATGTTCAAGCTCTGAACAAACTAAATTCAACATGGCTTCTACAGCTTCACAATCCACCAAATCTAGATTGTTCTCCAAACAATAAAGAGAGAGTTCATTGTTCAACACACCATTCTGTCTCAAGAGAGCTTTGAACCACTTTCCTCGAGATTTACTCGGTGACGAGATATTTTTAATAATCTCCTCAAAGTCTGCTTCCCTGATTTCATCTTCCTCGTCTCTAGGCTTTCGAGCCATACTAGCTAGCATCGTCCTCAATTCATTTACGAGTTCTTCTGGCTGCTCCAAAGCACATAGACATTCGTTACAAAAGTACATCTTCTCTGCGAGAACACACTGTTGGGTCTTAGAGCTATCTGACTCGGACATGAATTCTACCCACTCTAACCATTCATCAATCGTTACATGATTAAGATTACACTTGCACACAGACAGAAGCTTTTCATTGAAGTTTTGTATTGTAATCTGATTCTCAAATTCTTTTGTAAAATGTGTAGAGTTATCCCAAGAGCAATTAAAGTCATATACTGGTGAAGGTTCTTTATCAGGTGCTCTTGCCAAATAACTAGCCAGACAAAAATTCACCAAATTTAAAAGCCTTTCCATTGCCTGCCCTGCATATTCATGAAGCTCTTTGCTTGAAAAATTCATTAAAGATTTCGTATCACTTTCTAGAAAAAAATTTATTAGATTGCTGAACTGTCCAAAAAGGATATGACGTGCCATCTGAGAATCATCTTGACTGTCTGGCAAGGTGAGTGCCCTGACGTATGCACACTGGCATAGTTCCTCCACTGCTTGCAATGCCACTTTTGGTTCCAGCCATTTGACTGCATGTGTTGCAGCAGCCAGCAATTCGACACTTAGCGGCAGTGGTGAAAACATTATGGTCTCAAAGAAGTATTTTTGGAACGAAAGCCCCCAAACAAGCTTCATTAACAAATGCATACTCATGACGGGTGTGCAGCCAACCACATGACCGCAATTCATGTCATCCATGAGGCTATCCCTGACTGATAGATCAGAGTTGAGAACCAGAAACAAATTAACTTTTCGCAAATTGTTTTCTTTCTCTTCGTCTGAATTTTCCTCACTGATACGGCGGAGTACATTCTTTGTGGAGTTGATGATTGCTGCAATACCATCCGCATCATCTGTTGAAAGAGAGAATATTTTTCAAATGGAAATAGGTAACAGAAAATTAAATTTTAATAAAAGTTGCTTAGGCCCATCGTACACGATGCCCAATATCCTGACAGTTTTCATGGCTATTTTTTGTTATTAATTCTGCTTCCATGTGTGTTACAATTTAGCACTCTCCTAAGGCATCTAGCTTTGGGTATAGGCCTAGCAGATTTGTACCAGAAAGCTTGGCCAGAAAAGCAGTAGAACAAATGTTTCTTTTTTTGACAGTTTTTAATTGGCATCTTACCCAGCCAATCAGTTAAATATTGATGGCCACATGACTGTAATATTAACATTGATACAGTTATAACACAAATATGGCATCAAAATGGTATGCAAGTAGGTGTCAAGCTTAAAAATAATATAGTTTACTAATACATGCATGCAGATGAATTTATCTCTCACTCTATTTTATGAGATGTTAGAATGCATTAGAGTGAGCATGTTTCCATGCCCATATACAGCATGTGCCATGTAAGTTGGCGGGTAACGAGCTGGAATGTGTTGCATATAATATTGCTACCGTTTTAAATTTGAATGGCTTTTTTACATAGGTCAATTTCATTTCGGTATTTATAGGCTACTAGGTGTTTTTGCAGCTGCCTACTGCTTGAATTCCTTGACTGTGCCCTTCACTCAGTAACTGCCCCTCGCCGTCTAAGCTGGCATGCAGTGTAACTGCAAGTAGGGCCTACTTACTATTAAAAAGTATTCTAGGCCTACATTTGTTCAAAGTAGATGAACAATCATAATCACAAATAATGTACAGTTAAATGTAACACAGCCAAAGTCAAATACTGTTGGAATTTCTTTTTTTTACATAGGCATATTCTGTAACTCTTTAGGCAAGTAAATTTGAGCAAGAAGAAAACACTGTCTTTTGTTACAAGTTCTGCCACTACAGTATGTTATGCCCAAAGTTACCTGCACTAATGGGTTTCAAAGAAATTGGGAATTGTGTACGACAGACTTTAATAACTTCCACGAATTAATCATATTTGAAGTTACAACAAATTTTTGCTACTAACAATAAAATTTCTGACATTTCAATGTAACTGACAAAATTAAATCCTTTCAAATTGGCAATTGGTCTCTCATCACCTACTATGTTATATGGTGTACTCATTCAGCTAGCAGCAAAGAGGATTCAAGCTAGGGTAAACTTAGTTAAACAATTGGTTAAATGATAATATATTTTTAAAAATATTTTATTCTCTCTAAAAATGGATGTACTGTGGTTGGAATGCTTATACACTCAAGTGCATATTCCAGTACACATAAGTTACACTACTGTATTTAGATGTACTACCACTCAAGCCCTTGAAAGAAATGGGACAGTAATTTAGATATATGTGTGAATGATGAAAGCATTGTTGTTTACTTACACAGAACATAGTATTACATCTGAAAAAATCAGATACTTCAAACAGTTTCACACATTGCCACAACATTTAAATATTTAGCTAAACGACACATGTTGATATAACATTTGAAATTCTTGTCACCAAATAGCTAACTAATCCAATTGCGTATCACAGCTCTCTAACAGGAAGTAATGATTTCCAGATACATTTCTCAACTTAATAAGTACCTACCTACTAAAGATTCCCCTGAAAACTGTAGACTACAGTCTTGGAGCTGCCGGTGTAAAAAAAAAGATAAAACCCTTCAAATCAGTCAACAAAAGATCATTAAAAAGTCCTCAGTAAATGAGTGGTCAGCTTTGTAAAGTTTGCCACATCAAGCCATACCAAGACCTGGTGCATCGTCTACAGTGGATCTGGGCACAGAATAGGCAGCACATGCCCGGGAACGGTACTCTTGAGCCCGAGAATGCGCAAACCAGACACACACAGGTTTGATGGCTCGAGGTCAGGCGTCATACAGATGCAATACATGGAGGGCGGTGAAAGGCACCCTGCAGTACATGGGAGGGGTCAGACAGAACTCGCAACCCATACTGCAGCAGAAACTATTCACGCAGATAATGAAGTGGTGGTTCACCAACCTCCGCACAGAGACACACGACTGGGCTTGTGAAAAAGCACCAGGCGCAATGTGATTCCAGCATGGTGAACCGAGTCTAACATCTTCAGCACAGATGGATGTACTGAAGAGTAGGCTTGACTACCATAATCAAGCTTACTACCAATTAGAGCGCTGTAAAGGCGAAGCAATATTCCATGTCCGATCCCGAATTACGATCACTAAGCATCTGTAAGAGAGTGATATCCCACAAAAATTGAGACTTAAGACGTTTCACGTGATCCCTCCTAGAATGCTTGGAATCAAAGATGAGGCCTAAAAACTTCACCTGTTCACAAACAGGCAAAGTAGTCCCTCGTAAAATCACCTCAGGAGATGGAAATGCAGCACGTTTACGGCAAAAGTGGACTACCTGTGTTTTTGCAGCGGAGAAGCGAAATCAGCACTGTCAGCCCAATCAGCAAGCTGGTGGACAGCCAGCTGGATCTGATGTTCTGCAGAACACAGTGTGGATGAACGACGACAATATATCATGAAGTCATCCACAGAGTGCACAGCATACAGGGTAACACTCCAAATTCTACTCTAAGGAACTCCATTTTTCTGAAATCTCCATCGTGTTGCAGAGACAGCTAGTAAGTGAAATCGGTCAAGTCTAAATTTGACAACGGACATTCTTAATTACAACAGAGGACAACAGAAAATATAATGTTCTGAAGTCCCTAACCTTTACAGGCAGAGTATTAAACATTTTTATTCCTGTCACTGGAAAACAATTTAAAGTTTTACTTAATCTTAACCTTGGTATAATTAGGTTAGTACAATTTCTAGTGTTATGAATAACTGGACACATCACCCTTATCCTTCCCAGGCTTTAAAACTGGTATCAGGGTTGAAACACCTCATTGAGAAGGGAAACATCCGGATTGCCAAATAAAATTAAAAAGACTAAGTAATTATATTTTTCCTTTAATTGTATCATTGCTTAATGAATACCATTGAGGCCAGCAGAAGTGAGTTTAGAGCAGGAGAGGAACCTCTCGAGTTCACTAAGAGAGAATGGCTGATCCCAGCCCCTCACAACGAGCCTGACATGAGGGTGGGTATTAGTCACTACTCGAATGCCGATAAAATGTCTGCCCCAATATGTTGCATATTTCTTCAACTACTATAATGACTGCATTAATATACAGAAGGAAGGGAATATTTACACTAAGGGGTTAGCCGCTTATCTTACTCGCATTATCCCAAACATATTTACTGGTTAAAGAAGTTTGTAGGCTTTCACGGCCGTTGTCTACAGGGTCTAGGCTGCTGGGTTGTAGCCGCATCAATGTCGCATTTCTTCCCAATGGTTCGGACAGCAATGCAGCTTCCATCTTCAAGGGTGAAGTTTCTGCAGAGGCTCAGAAGAAAATAGTTACAGCGACTAGAAACTCCACCCTTGAAGATGGAAGCTGCAATGCTGTCCGAAACGTCGAGAAGAAATGTGACATTGACGCGGCTACAACCCAGAAGCCTAGACCCTATATTTACTGGTTACGTGTCCTGTAAGAGATGACAGAAATGACATCCGAGAATTGTTTGCTTTCCCGTATTATTCGCCTAGCCTGTACCCTGGTAATGCGAAACAGTTCTAAGTTCACCTGAGTGGAATGCAATGCAACCTTCGAAGCGCACTTCGTCGTGTACGGATTGCATCCTTTCACTCATCATTCCACCAGGGCACACGCTGACAAGATGATGACTTCGGGATGGCAACCCCTGCTGCAGACACCATTGCTGCAACAAAAGATGAGACAGCCACATCCACTTCACGAAATTGGTCTTTAGTAAAGTGAAGTGACTGTCTGTAGCATTCCCAGTTTGCTTTTTTAATTACCCAACGAGTGGGAACAAGTAGGGTCGCATGAGAGACATAATATAAAAATGGAAAATGGTCACTACCAGAAAAATCAGGGCAGACACTCCAAAGTGCGTGACCACGGCTGGGCTGCAAAAGGACAACTTGATACATGAAGTGGTGCCTGTATGAGAGGTGTAATGTTTAAGAGTGCCAGTGTCCAATACGACCAAATTGGTATTGGTAAGCAAAGACTCAACTACATTACCTCTACCATCCCGGAAAGAAGATCCCACAGCTCATTGTTAGCATTTAGATCACCCACAAGAAGTAAAGGAGGTGGGAGCTGGAATATCAGATCCTCTAAATCGGCTAGATGAAAGCTTTGTGTTGGAGGTACGTACATGCAGCAAATAGTTAACAATGTGCCGAGATACTCCTTGACAGCCACCGCTTGCCGTCTTGTAGTAAGAGACAAAGATTGCACCACTGACTATGACACACACCACTGCACTAACGATCAACAGCTGAATAATCAGTGCAGTAAAATGTGTAACCTTGTAAGGAGACGTCAGTTGTTGGCCGAAAATGTGTTTCCTGAAGGCAAATGACAGATGGGGTCAGTGATGCAATCAGCTACCTTAGTTCTTCAAGGCAGCTAAAATAACCTCGGCAATGCCGTTGGTGGAGGGACATGAAGAATACGAGAATGAGAGGGTAGTCTTTACTTCTTTATTTTCCCCTTATGTCTACTTAAAACGTGTTTGATGAATTCTGAGCCATCATTGCAGTCAGGAGCATAATCCACCACCATATCTGCTTCTGACATCCCAGGGGCAGGTTGGCGAGGTGGTGAAGTGATAGCTGTCTTACTGCTCGTAGAAGGAGCAGCAGAAGTACACGGATGTGTTGTTGACTTTACAGGACTATTCTGATGCATTAATGTATCCACTTTAGTAATCTGTTAAATAGGTGCTTTTTGGCGGAGTTTCACAGAGGCAGGTCTAGTAGAAAATTTTCCAACTGTCGTGATCCGTATAGTCTTGACCTTTCGTGGCTCTTGTGCAACGACAAACTCGTCAGTCTGTGTCCCCACATTGACAGTCTGGGCACACATGATGTGTCACACACTGTGCCCGGAGTTCCTACAATGGTTTGGAATCTGGGACGTCGATCAAGTCGGGACACCAAATTACATTCTTGCTTGAATTCAGCATGACATGGGGCGTAACTTCAATGGAGAACTTCTTTCGTGCCCAGTTGAAGACCTTTATTGTCTGCAGCCCACATGACTGGGCAGCATTTGATGCCTCGATCAACAGCTCTGTTCTATTCTTAATTTTTTTTCAAGTCTTTGACTGCACCAGCAGCACCATCAATTACTTTTTGCAGCTCGAGGGGCGACACTTTATCGAAGGTGTGCCCTCTGAGACCTTTCACTACCAAAAAAAGGGGAGTCTGCAACTTCTTTTCACGAATCACATCCAAATCAAGTCCATTATCGCTACACTGTCTTTTGTTGCGGCGTGTTGAGGGAGCCACCTTTTGGAGTGCTGTTGGAAGCCATGATGGAATGTACCCACCCCCACCGAGAATTGTCCGACTTGACCTACAATTCAGGTGGGAAGAAAAATAGAAGCCAGCAGTTCAAACACCTCATGGTTTCTACCACTGGGATGGGGACCTGTCTCCCATAGATCTAAGCAGTACATAGGAGCGGTTACCCTTCGTAGCTATTCACTGCAAATTACTGCCCCAGTAGCACACTGAAGTGTACACGGGGGCAAACCAGGGACAAATTGTACATCCTGAGCGAGGCCAGCTTTATTCCCCTACATGGGAAAACATCCCAAGCTTCCCACTATAAAGAACTCACTTTGGTGCCATTTCAGGGCACTGGTGGTCGATTACACCAGCCTCCTCTGTACAGTGTTAACATATCGTCCCAGCAAGTTTGGGTGCAAGGGCAGAGCGGCCTTGAGAACCTCTCCCACTAGGATAGGACCTTGTTAAGAAGAGGCACAAAGCCCTGGCCTCAAGACAATGATAAAGAGAAGGACGATACAATAGGACCCGGTGAAATGAAAAGAAGTGATGAGAAAGTATAAGGTGAAGGAAGAAACATGATATGAGGGTCCGTAAAAGCTTCAGGTCCCGACCGCACCCCGATTAGTCGCTTCTTACTACAAGCACTGGTTGGCTGTGGTGGCATTCTACCCCTCCCCCACCATACAGTGTTGAGCTCCTTGTTATTTACCACTGTAGTAAATAACATGGGCATAGCTGTTGGTAGTAAATTGAGACAATTTTCAGAAGATTGTGTCATTTATGAAGAGATGAGTGAAGAAAACAAATTGAAAGAAGTCACAAATGAGGAAGGAAAGTAATAGCGGATGCCTCAGATTGTAAGTACCTGGGTGTGATGATGGTGTGTGATTTGGGGTGGACTAAGCAAGTGCAGAAAGTGGTTTTAGAAGGGAGGAAAATAAGTATGCTGGGAACACTGCTAAAGGGAGTAAGTTGTGAGGTTAAGTGAACATGCAGCTAAGCGAGAGACTTGTCTTGTGGGTATAGAGGTGCTGCAGAAGGTCCAAATAAGGGCAACCAGATGGGTCAATAGTACCTAGGTTGAGAAGACATGGGCAAGCTGGTGAAGACATATGTACTTTGTGTAACCTTATATACCTCATGCGCTAATGTATTAATGTGCAGTGAAGAAAATGATGACGTATGTAATGACGTGAAAATGAAAAAAGTAAACTAAAAAGTGAAGGCCACAACTGATTGAATGCACCTAAGAAAAGACAGGGACAAAAAATGTAACAGGAATAGTCGGGCATGTAGTCTGTAGGAGAAATAAATTGGAAGTATTGGTAAGAAAATTAATTGTGAAGGTGTGTGTAAAAGTTGTGAGAGTTAGTTGGCAATTTATAGAATATATGTCGTGTTGTTAATGTGGGTGAGATGTTAATGAGTGGTTGTTATATGCGCTGGTGTGTATGTAATATTTGAATCAATATGAAATGTGTAGGCCTAATATCATTAGAACGCTGGAGGATTAAAATAACATGTTACAAGGTCAATGAAAGGAGGTAAGAAATGAATATAAATAAAAACATACGTGTATTTAGAACAGTATGTCTAAAAATGTATTTAATACAAGCATTGCACACAGTAGAATGTGAGTTAATTGGGTGAGGAGTAATAAAAATAAATATTCGGAACCACTCAGAAAACACAACGGTAGGTACCGGTAATGTATAATTATTATGATTAGTGGTTGTATGATAAAGCAGTACAAATTTAGCAATACAAGCATTATGTGTAGAAAGGGTGAAGGTTATAAACATTAAATATTTTAGTGGTACATGCAGTAAGAATTGGATGAACGTCAGATAAATTAAGTAGAAGGAAATAATGTGACATAAATTGATGTTTAGTATGGTAGTGAGAACAATAATTAGGTAATAGGGTCATCGGGTTGGAGCTGGTACAGAAAACAAAGATTTTGGCGTGGATAATAACTAAGAATTAAAAAATTTGTACCGATACTTACACAATTTCGGGTAGGAATTACTGAAGAATATGATACCACGCATTTGGTATCGGAAAATATGGGGAAATCCATCCGCAAAACTGTATGTGCAATACCATTGGAACGAATTTGTAAAATATATTAGTGTTGTAAATTATCAATGGGTAGGAAATTAAATTTATCTTAGGTTAAAATTTCTTGTGGGTATGCATAGTATCATATAGCCTATTACAGGAATACCCCACCCGGAGTACTGAAATATGTGATACCAAAATTCCAATTTTATATCCTATTGATGATTCACGTCACAATTGTATTTTCCAAACTCGCTCCATTGGTATCGCACATGACAGTTTTGCAGATAGATATTCCTGTAATGTGTGATACAAACATGGCATGAATTTGTTAAGTTGTCGCCGACCTAAAAGACCACCCTCATTCCCACGGAGCCAGTTGTCGTGTGGCGTAATATGTTGTGATGATGTTATACGGACTATTTTTGTAATGTATAAAATGGTGGTATCGGTCACTACAGGAATCCCTGATGTTGGAGTTGGTTAGGCACTCACTGAAGGCCAGGAGAAGGATTGAAAGACTGGTCAGAAAATTTAGGGTAGTGAATGGGGAATGAATGATGACAATGAGGAATGCTGGGCTGTACAGTGTTTGGATAGAGAAATTATCTAAGTAGTATATGACTTACCACTGGGCGTAAGCCCACTTGCAAGGAATGTTATTATTAGGTACTGAGAGGGGTAAACAAACAATGCTTGTGAGAACGGTACGGGAGTGGAATGGCCTGCGGGAGGAGTTGGTGACCGTGAAGGGGGCTGGGAGGTTAAGAAGAGGTCTGGAGGGTTTGTACTGTAGGGATAGAGCAGAGTTCACTCGCCACCGGGCGGTAGCCCAATTGCGAGGTTAAACATTATTATTATTATTACATTCACTTACCCTTAATTAATGAATTCAGGGATCCAAAGTTTCTTTGCGCACTTATCAAAGTGCCTTGAAGAACGGCAAATTCAGCGCAAAACTCCATCTTAATAATGTTTACAAAAAACACAGTTTCCTATTTGCCGCAATTTCTCAGTAGGGCCATTATTTCCTATACACAGCCATACATATTTCAAAAGAACACCCGATGACGATGCATAGAGATATAAGGTGCCATCTAGGATCACGATCAACCACGATTTAAGATAATATTAACAATGGGACCAGGAAAGTAAACGAATGTGTGATAGAGAGAATAAACATTACTGTCTGCTTCTTTCAATTTCAGTACAACTTTGTACAAGACTTTTTAATTAATGGTTTTAAGACCGCGATCGGGACGATAATATTTTACTTAAAATTAACACTAAAAGCTTTTGCTAGAAGGTAATTTTAAGTTTTTGCGGAAGCTACCGTAATATCTATGACGTGAAGTGGAAGTTGGAAAAAAATGGCGGCAGTGCAAAATTCTCGAAGTTGTTTTCAAAACAATTTTGAAATTGTTATCGTAACGATTGTGTTATTGATTTTGGTAGCGGCAGAAACTCCGCCTAGAGTATATGAAAGAAAACACCCATCTGTTGTCATTGCATTTCTTGTGAGGAATAAAGCCCACACTTTGCCTTACTTTTTGACGTTAATAGAGAGGTTAGACTACCCTAAGGATCGAATATCGTTATGGTAAGCGTAATACTGTAAGCTTATTACAAATACGCCAAAAAGGTATTTTTATAGATGTTAGAAGGTAAGCAGTTTAGAATATTGAGAATGTAAATATTTTTGCAATATCTCAATCTAGAGACTTCTTGTGCTGAAGGAGATTGTTATTCTCAGTGTGTCATCTTCCCTACCTATTAAAAGTAAGCTGTTTATAAATATGTCGAATGCTCTTTTGGCATACTTGTATTAGAGAAGGGATCAGTGACAAGGATATTCTGGTAGTGGAGGAAGGGGCTAGTGGTAGGGTGGTATGGTAGTATGGATGAAGAGGGCAGAAACTTTTCTACGGGATAGGTGTGAGAAGTGTTCTAAAAAAAATTTAAATAGGCTTGTATGGAGAACTCAACATATACTTAAGAAGATATTGGAAAATTATTACCACAGTAAAGAATTAGGATGATCCAAGATGTTATGGACAGCAGATGAGATTCAATCAGTCAGTTTTATTATTATTTAGCACAATATTATGCAATAGACAAAGTCAATTTATACAATAATACATATAAGTAACAATTAGAATTACAATAATATAAAACACATCCTCTATTAATTTCACAAATACAATTTAAAATATTTAATCATTAAAATTAGCAGTATTCAATTCGACAATGCTATAAAAGGCTTAAGATTTCAACCAATTTTCTAAAATCATTTAAAATCTGTTAAAAGTTACATTTCCAGCATTAATTGGTAATTTATTAAAACAGTATACACTCTTTTTCGAAACTTCTTTGTGTTTTAGTCAATCGAATATATGAGCTGTCTAATAGATGCATATTTCTAGTTTCATAATTGTGTACTGTACTCTTTGTGGTAAAATTTTTTAAATTTATTTTAGCATGTAATAAACACTGTAATATATAAATACAAGGTGCTGTAAGAATTTCTAACTTAATACAATGTTCTTTACAAGATTGATTATCCAATAAACTGATCATAATTCTTATGGCCTTCTTCTACCATGTAAATATAATTTTAGCTCCTGTAGAATTTCCCCAGAGTGTTATACCATAAATAAGATGTACGTGGTAAAGAGTGTAATATGAATTTATTAACATGTTAAAGCTAATGTAAAATTTCAAGTTTCTCAATAAATACAGAGCTCTTGACAAACGTTTACTCAAATTTACATTATGTGTTTTCCAACTTAAGTTATTATCTAAATATATGCCTAAAAACTTCACAACCTTATTTTCACTAGACTTTTTTTTAGACTAAATAAGATAGATTCAGTTTTATCTTTGTTCAGAAAGTATTTGCTGATGTATGCAAGATGGAAGAATGGTGGTATGGTAAGATATAATGAATGGATAAGGTAAATGGCATGGCAGAAATATTAGTCAGGGAAAGAGCAATTTACTGTATATAATTGAGGAGAACAAAGGTAAAAAATAGGAGAAATTGTTTGTGTATCCAAAGAAATTTAAAGAGGTGAGAGAAGTTTGTCAGTGATGGACAACAGATAATAGGCAAAAAGCATAAATTCTTCCCCAGCTTGAAGATTGGGATCACCACCACATCCTTCCATTCTTAGGTAGTTATAAAAAGTCATAAGGGTAGACTGGGTTGGATAATATTTCACCTTGACACATTGAAACAAACTTTCAGATTAAAGTTTTCAAGAATTCAAGGAGTCGCAAGAGTGGCTTGTCGAGCTGCTCCTGGTTACCTTTCTTTGCTTGTGAGCAGGGTTAGCTGCTGTAAGCAGACAATCATCATCAGCCAGTTAAATATTTTTTTTTATTTCCTTTTCACTCCAGAAGCCCACCACAGTGTTTATAAAAACATAGTAGGCATGGAGCATGTCAATACAATACAATATGTCAATAGTTACTTATTAATACATATACATTCAATAAAATCCAATATAACTGAATACAAGGCATACATACATACACATACATTATCACAATATGCTCAAACAATTTTTTAATTGATATCTATAAAAATTACAACAATTAATGAAAATAAAATTTAGAATGTGAAGAAAATATTGTTAGTAACATGATTGGGTGTTTCTTTCAGGATCAGAAGTGATCACAATGAAGACAAAACTCTTGAAATACTAAAAAAGTGGTTGTCTTCTGTGGAGAGTGATTATCACTCTATTAATGCAGAGCTTCTTTCATCACCTCCGAAAAGAATCAAAGACGAGATGGGCCCTGCACACTGGCCTGTCTCTCGGTTCACACATGTCATCCAGCTTAGAGAAGAGGCGTTGATGTCTGCTCGCCAGCTGTGGGCTGAGTATTTGTTGGTAAAGCTATTGCTGCTCTTAACTCTTAAGTATATATACAATTTTATTTTTTAATTCATTTCATTTTCTTGTAGGCTATCCACTATTGACTATGTGGAATCTTAATTTAAAATAGAACAGTGTGACAGCACTGTACTATGTATAGTGAGATATGATTAAATTCTTTCTTATTTTAATTTTTGTTACGTAACCAGTCACTATTATAATCATTTTCAGTTAGTTCTTCAAACTCTGTCAGGGTGTTTAATAATATTGATTTGCAAGATGTGAATTTTTAAGTAGGTCTTACCAACTGTATTATTACAATAATTATCACATTAAGCTCGAGGCAACATTACATGGATTTCAGTAGTGACATGTTTATATAGAAGCTCTGACAAAAACACACGTAAAAATAAAATAATGGGATTAAAAATTATGTGATAGCCATCTTGTGTGCAGGGGTGGATCCATTTTTTATGGTAGGGGAGATGCCTTTAGAAGTAGATGCGTATACCCACACACCCCAAGCCAAAAAAGGTGGTGTCCAGTGGGTCCCCCCTCTCAAAAATTTGAATTTCAAGGCACAAAATGATGCTATGTAACGAATTTGCTGACAAAAAACTGAATATACCGCTTTAAGAAATTATAATATTTTGAAGTTTTGGAGGGGAGTCGGATCCATTCCCCTCCTGGATCCGCCGCTGATCTTGTGATGATGATTTGTGTGAAAATACGTAATGTTCCACCTCTAGTTAACTTCACTCTCAATGCAAGAAAATTTCACAGACCACACTTGCTCTTATTCATCCCCTTCCATCCAGAAAGAGGAATGGGGAATAAGCTCGTTAAAATAGCAGGCCAAACTGACAAACTTTGGTTGAAGCTTCAGTATTTGTATTTTATGTTTGGAGGTAGTGATTCATTGAAAATATTATTATAAAATTAACAGTAAATCCAATATTTTGCGATTGGAATGAGAAAATTGAGCACATATATTTTTGGATGATTGTTTATGAGCTATTTCTGTTGGATTCAATTAGAAGATGAAATTTCAGCTTCTGTATTTTATATTTGCATGTGGCTTCTGATAATATATTGATCCAGTATGAAGTCTAAATTAAGTACAGGTTTTTTATCTATTTAGAATGTCGTAAAGTTAACCCTCAAGAGAAAGATGCTGTCCTCCATTAAATAATATGTAGAGGTTTACAGCAACATAGCTGCTGATATTTGTCGAAGAAATATGTTTGGCGAGTTATGGGTTTTTCACCAAAATGCAGTGTTATCTTTGTGCAGTAAAATAGTACCTAGCATATAGAAGTATTCTTGGGGATTTACGTTACTATAGTGAATTTCTTGTCGACCTAACAATAGCAGTGCAAATACAAAATTTTTTTCCAGTGCAGGTGACTGGCGTAAACTTTTGACTGTTTCCATGACATAACTGAATTAATTGTATTCAAACAGTTTGGATTATGAAATACGATAGATCTAGAAAATACCAGCAATCTGTCACTGTTATAACTTGCAAATAGTTTCACTCATTCCGTCAGAACTTATTGTTTTTTCATTAAAATTGATAATTTCGTTGGGAATGCAGTTATATTTGTACTTACCAAGGACTTCTAGATTAAAATTAAAATTTATGAGCTGTTCGTAATCTTGTTTCACCACATCTGTCTGTTCAAAAGGTACCATTACTAAGCCATACACATGGTCATTGCAAACATAAAGTGGTAAACCTGAAAATAAATTTCTCTTTGATCTGTACATGCATATAAGTTGTATATGGATTTCTAAAAACTTTATTAATTAATTATTTTACAAACATACACAATGTATGTTCTTGCAGTGAAGGCAAGTTATAAACCAAAATACTTCATTGGTTTATGCACAATACATGTTGCAAAATTCTGAAGAAAGACGCCTTTTACCCTCTTTGTATGCTGAGGAGAAGGCTTTTAGAGAAAAGTAAGCATTGAAGGTATAAGAACTGAAACAAACTTGGAAGGGTATTGAGAGTGCATAGAATGTTTCAACTTGAAGAGAATATTACACCCCTGCAGGTATTAAGATGTTTCTAATCTTGTGATGTGAAGGAATAAGATTGACTTTTATGTATTAGGCTATATTTATACAAATCATTGTTTGGAAAACATTATTTTAAATTTGTTTCACTGAATTTTGGCTATGCTTAAAAGTTTTGTACTTCGCTGGTGTCAAACATTTAAAATTGAGTGACGTGTCATGAGAAGGCAATGCCAAAGAATTTTTTAATCAGTCATTCTGCTGAAGTTTTCTTATATGGGAGGAAAACAAATACAATTTTTTTAAAACATGTCTCTCTCTAACTCTTTTGCTGCAGGATAAAAATTTTAATTACGTCAAGAAAGTGTAAAATATTTTTAAGAAATAGTTTTTTTTTGTAAATAGATTATTTTTGGTTAATTTTAAGTGAGAAAAACAATTACGTAGTGTTTAAGGAGACATTTAATTTGGTGTTCAACTAAAGTCGCATGTCGCAGCTAAGCAAGTTTTTATGTATTCTACTATACTTGAATGTCATAGTTAAGGAGTTAAAAATACATTGGGAAGTCCTGAGACTGAAGAATGACTTGTATACATAATTATTTAGGGGCTTGCATAAAAAATTACTGTAAAAATGTGCAAATGTGATTTATTTAGAGTTGCTAGGGCTAATGATTTTTTTTAGTTGAAAACAACACTTCAGCTCTCTTTTACATTTAGAAAAGTTTACTTCTGTTCTGGGATGGACCAACGTTGAAACAAAATTAGTACTATTAACCGCCTTACAAATTTTGCTGAATAGGGTCGAAACAAACTGCAGCTAAGTGCAATATGAAGTACTTTTCTTGTAAATGTGATGTATGTATTCTTTATGATTTACTTGAGGTGTGACCTTTAAATATTTGTTCAAAAAATATCTCATTTTCTTAGAAATATTTGTGTAATTAGTCTTGAAAATATGCTTATTGTTTGTTGTTGCCTAACCTGTAGTTTTTTTGCCATTGATCTCTGCTGGTAGTTTCTAGATGCTGATGTATTCATCACAAATCCACAAACCCTGCAGTTACTCATGGAGAAAGAGCATCTAGTGGTGGCACCTGTATTGAAGTCAGATGGCTTGTATTCAAACTTTTGGTGCGGTATGACAGACAACTACTACTACCAGCGCACAGACGACTACAAGCCCATACTGAACCGTGAACGTTTAGGCTGTTTTCATGTGCCAATGGTTCACTCCTCTGTGTTGGTAGACTTGCGACAGAAAGCATCAGACAGCCTCACGTTTGTGTCGAGTAACATACCTGACTACGAGGGCCCTCATGATGACATCATCACTTTTGCCCTGGCTGCTAACAAGTCAGGTGAGTGTACCACATGCTTGGGAATATCAGTGCCATCAAATATTGTTCTTCTAATTTATGTTTTAACCATTTATGCTCAAATAAGCAACTTTAATTTGGAGTTCACCAGAAAGTGAACTTGCAATGCCTTTTTGGAAATATAAAGGTATAAATCTGTAAATTAAGTTTATTTTCATAGTAGATAGGCCCTATGTCAATATTTGTTAAAACTGTATTCTTATCTGTTACTAATTTAAATTATTTGAATGCAATTGTATCTGTAATGGTAGCATTGTGTAATTATTTTTGTAAAAAATGTCTTTTTGGTGCAAAAGATGTACAGTATTGTGGAACAAAAATGTTTACCATCTTTAATATCTATTTTGTTATTGCGGTTTATACATTGTTTTTACTTTTAGTCTTTTTTTGCCTTTGATTATGGTACGTCAATTTGTAATACTTTCTAAGAAATTCATGAATGCTGTTCTTTGTGTTTTACTGTAAACAGTTTTCAAATGTTTATTCTATGTAATTTTTGTCATAGTTTTAAGTTTAAAATTTAGTGGATTTTTTTTTTCATTTTGGGTTTAAGAAAATAAGGTATAGGCCGAGATATTTTTATGATCTGGAACACTTTGAAATGTCGAAAAATTTGGGCAATACTTTCTGCTGGAACTTTGTGACTGTCCATAGTTGCATGTAATAAATGGTCGCAAAAATTTTCTTTCAGTGTCCAAGTGTGTATAATATTTATTTTGTTTGTAAATTTTTAACAGGTTTTAAAATATTATTTTGAGTGGAATCAAATTGTTTCAAAATCGCCAAAGTTCTTTTCATCTAGAAAAATTAGGTTACTCAAAAATGATATAAGAAATAAAATTCTCTTTTCCTGAAATTCCAAAAATTGGCAATAGAAGATATGTAAATAATGTCACACACCAATCATTCAATAATGATTATATTACAACACTGTCGCGACGAAGCACAAAACCAGATTGGCCACAGAAAATTTTACATTTAGTTATCTTGTAACATTCCTTCCTGCTAAGAGAAACTAATTTAAAATGAAACATCTTATCAACCCAAAAACATCTGAAATACAAAATCCTCAAACCTGCAATTTTTGGACATAAAATGCATAAATCCGAGGGTGAAATAAGTTATGCTCTCGTAAGCAACCCAAAAGGATCAATATTGGCAGGAAAAGTCACAAATAGGTTAGACAATTCATACTACTCGCAAGTAGGACGAGAAAAAACATCACTAACAAGTGAAATGAAACAAGCAGTGAGAGATTTAAATTAAATTACACTAGCTGTCCCTTTGCGGCTTAGCCCGCGTGTACTATAGAAAAGAGTAACTAACTTTTAGTTACGTGTTAATTGATGGTGATACTATATTCTATATTATACTATATTCACTGTTTATCTTTAAAACATCAAATACAAACAGATTTGTCCAGTCCACTGCGCTAAGCATACTTTAATTACAGAACTTCTTTTTTTAATTCATCTTTATTTCTTTATAAAACAGCTGCCCGGCTGAGGCTTCCACCGCAAAACAGCTGCCCGGCATTTAACAGCTAGCGTACTCAATAACAGTGTAAAGAGCGCGCGCAATACGCTTGTATGATGTCATGTAACTCCCATCGCAAAGTCTTGCACGGGATACGAACCCGTAACCCCACCCCTCCCACACCCCAAACTTTATACAATACCGGAGTGAATGCTTAAGGCCTTGATCACAGGAACATACCTACATTGTTTAATCAACAATAGCAATAAAACCCAAATTGACTCTACTTTTTTTAAGGTTTTTTTTTCCGGCAATTATTCGAATTTTTCTCGCCGTAAAAACCATCTTTGAACTTCAACGAACATTAAAAAAAAGAATTGGCCAAATTGGTCCAGGCGTTGTTGAGTTATGCGCTTACCAGTTCGATCACACAAAAGTTCCTTGATTTAAGTGAATATTTAATTCAGATTGTATAATAATCAGAATCAGACGCAAATTTTTTTGTAAATGAACAATGTAATCGGGAATGAATATTGTTTCTCATGTGACTGCGCCATTACTATTGCGGTTGTCAGCGAGTGTTTTCCTCGCTTTTTTTTTCCGCAGTCGCAAATTAGATAAAAACAATCCTTGATGCGGATTATATATCATGCTAAAATTTCAGCTCTATCGGTGCAGAACTTTTTGAGTTTTTGAAGCGTACACAAACCAACATATATATATATATATATATATATATATATATATATATATATATATATATAGATTTTATAAAACATTACTTTTGCATGCTTATCTTCAGCAAGCAAGCAGGTACCCGACCTTCCACGACTTGCAAAACTAGTACCCTATTGTGATCACATATTATTGTCTCTAAGAAGTTTGAAGAAGTGGGCGAGCCAAGAGCAGCTTGGTAACTAACTCGACTGGTCGAGCAGAGGTGGCCACCGCGCATGTGCAAGGCCAGGAATGAAGAGATTGTAAACTCATTTAGTAAAAAAAAAGTTTTTCTCCTCATCACTATTGGGAGTGAAAACTGGGACACAGTCTGCTAGCAGCGCAATCTGTATCAGTGGAAACACATTATGTACAAGGCAATACACACCCAAAAAGTACAGATTGTGCACAGACACTGTGCATAATGTTGGTTTTTATAATTGTAATTGTTTACCTTCAAAAGCGTATTCGACTGCTTCTTACAGGAATGGCGAGAAATAGGCTGCTAGGCTAACAAAGTAATGTAACAGACAGAGGTACAGGTACTTACAGATGATACTTGTAAATAGGTACACACACATGAAGGGACAACACATTTTTCGCGGAAGCACAGTCGTGATGTTTCATCAGTGTCAAACTGGCTTCCCCGGGTGGCAAGACATGGCACAGTGTGTCGCCCAAGGAAGCCAGTTTGTTATCGATGAAACTTCATGGCCACACTTCTGCAAAAATGTGTATTCCCTTCATGAGTGTGTACCTATTTACAAGTATCATCTGTAAGTACTTGTCTCTCTAGCTGTCATATTACTTTACAGCAGCTTTTTATTTTGTTTTGTACTATAGATGTTTGCTTATTTTTTATAATGTAGCATTGTGAACACCTAATAAGACATAAAAAAAAAAGACCTTAACATTTTTACATTCAAATTGAGTAAATTTCATGTGTCTTGTTGCTTGCTATTCATCACTTTATGAAGCAGAATTTCAAAGTGACAATTTTTAAAAATACATAAGTGAAGGAATGAATATTACTTACATAAATTGATATAAGTGAAAAAAAATATAGTACAGTATAACCTTGATTTTACGAGTACTGGATTTTACTAGTGTTGTATACTCTGGAACCTTAGCGAGTAACACACATAATGAACATGTAATGCACCGAATCGTCACATCAACACGAGCGTGGTGGAAGCGCAAGTCATCACTTGACTCGGGTCACGCCATAACTGGCTAATCACTCTCGCGCGCACAACATTGAGTACTGCTTTCATAACCTAAAATACACTACAACTAGGCAGTGATTTTCATGGTCATTCTTGGCAACTGCAAAGCTTCGTAAAATTTAGGTTCTTCTGTAAACAGATTAATGTAAACCACAGTGAACAGTAACTTCAGGATGCTTGTCTATACATTCTGTGAAAAGAAATTGTTTGCAGCTCAGTTGAATGATTTCACAGTATACAACATTTGCCCAAGAGAAAGAACTGACCAGGTCATGTGACTTTGTATGCCACTTTAATTAATATTTAAACTGATTTTCTGGTGTAAGAGAATATGCAACTTATTTACTTATGTAGATCACAGAGGAATTTATTTTCAGGTATACCACTTTATGTTTGCAATGACCATGTGTATGGTTTTGTGATGGTACCTTTGGAGCAGACTGATGAGCTGAAACAAGATTACTTGCAGCTTACAAATTTGAAGCTAGAAGTGCTTGGTAAGTACAGATAACTATGCAATAATTACAACATCTAAGATGTGTGAATGTGTGTATGATATGATTTTGCGTACATTTGTGTGCATATATGTATTATATGTTGGTTTTTGCATGCATACCTACATCCATGCCTTAAGGGAACCGCATACCTGAGAGCCCTGGCAAGAGCAAGAGTAGGAATTTATATGTCAAATAGTATTCGATGGGACTCAGTCACCTTTCACGATAATCCTTTGGACAAAAACAATTTTCATAATTGTGAGTACCGAGCGAGGTGGGGCAACTGTAACATGTTGACTTCATTTTGGAGGACCAGGGTTCGATTCCCAGTTCCGGCCATCTTGGTTTCTGTTTTCCATGGTTTTCCGAAATTATTCCAGACAAACACTGGGCTGGTTCCTTAGGAATGGCAATGGCCGACTCGTCTCCCAGTTCCTGTCATTTTACCAAGTTGTGTGTTATCATCTCTAATGACCTCACTGTCGACGAGATGTAAAGATCTCTTACTTACTCATAATTGTGAGGAGGAAAATAATGCTACACGAATAAAAGTATCAAAATATTTATGAGGGTTTTTTTTTTTTCAAGTAATTTTTTGGGCATGAATACCTGTATTTGGAAATACTTTTAGGGGCATTTAAAAAGCAGTATGTTATAAAACCTAGTTAATATGAAAAAAACTAGTGAATTATGTACTTGGTACTGAAACTTCTTTTACTTGAACTGTGGAAAAATTTGACGTTTTAATTTTTGTGTAATATATTCAATTTATAGCCATTGCTTTAGTTAACCAATATTCTATTTGATATTTACAGATGATTATGATAGTATTCCAATAAAAATTTAGTTATCAGTAATTTAATGTGGTTGAATTGAAATACTGTACACAATTTTATATTTAGCATAGTTCATCACATATTGTATACAGTTTTATGTTTAACAAAGTTAATCACATATTAACAACCAAATATGTCAAGTGTTTACTTAACCAACATTGCCATATTGGAACATGGTCTGTTTGACACTATACATCACCTTTATGCTCGCTATCGTAAATTGTTGTCTAATTTCATTGGTAATTCAGGCAATTCATTATAAAGTTAACACTTTTTAAGACCTTGCTAGTTTTCCATTTTAGCTTATTTGTGTTTTTATACTCTACTATTTGTTCATAGAACATTACCATGTAACTTATAAACAGTGTAGGTATATTTTATCACTCCCAAACTTAACATAAGAAGTCTGTAGAGAATGCAATAAATAGTGCTCAGTTTTCTGTGAACAGCCTATAACATAATGCGAATGGTGTTTTGAGTTTCAGGCCTATTTAAAATTTATCAATAAATGTGAAATAAAGATCAAGTGGCATGGGCAAAATAATTTTCTTGTATAATATGACATTTTAAATTTAAAGTACACTGCCGATTAAAAGTCAGCATAGTTTCTTTTTTGTGTTATGTATTCTTTGGTAAGTTTGTAGGAATATGAATGTATGTTTTTTTATCATCATTCGATTAGTTTTATTTTAGACTGTTAAACAGCACTATCACTTTTTAAATCTTCTGTAGAAGCACAGGTTGTGCATTAATTTGCAAAAAACACCTGTGCTGTGGAGTAAATCAACACTATTGTTAATGTATTATTCTTAGACATGTTGTTACTACAACAGTGGAAAATCCCCCGCTGCCTGTCAGTGAGCTGTTATCGGAGTACGTGAGCTACCCCGAACCTGACATGATGGAATTTGACGTTGTCTTCATGATCAATCTGCAGCGGCGGCCGGAGCGACGGCAGAGAATGATCAACTGCTTCCATGAGCTTGGCGTTCGTTTTGTTGCTGTAGATGCAGTTGACGGCCGGTGAGTACCACATATTTTAATATTCGCATCACAGTGTTCCAATTATTTGCCTTTTTTAGGTGCTTTCTTGTGTTTGCATGAATTATTTCTGAAATTAAATGTAAATTTAGTACTTTTGATTTGCTCTCAAGTGTACTCATAGACTCATCCTTGCAAGTGAGAGATAAAATAAAGGCACAGATATGATACAGTTTTGTATTTGTGATGTATCACCGAGTTCCTTGACCTGAGGACATGTAGTAGGCATGAATGCCGATTAGCAATAGTGATCCAAGTGCCAAATCACAAATGTTGAGATTTCATGGCCAATGCATCCCGCAATGTCTATTTTAGTTTAGCAAAAATGATCCAAGCAACAGCTGGCAAATGCTGCTAGCTGGCAGCAGTTAAACCAAGTGACATCCTCCTATCTCAAATGTACGTTTCAGCAAAAGTGATCCAAGCACCATATGTTTAGCAAGAATGATCCAAGCACCAAATGTTTCGCAACACTGATCCATGCATCATCAATAATGTGGCAATAGGAATCCAATTGACAAATTTAATCATGTAAAAATTTAGTATGGTCGGTTGATTTGATAGTGTTTAAAACACATTGACAAAAATAAAATGTATCTCTTCAGTTTTATAACTTGAGACATCATAAAATGTATTAAAACATGCTGTGCGAATTAAATATGCATA
>PNEQ01036565.1:0-15917 GCA_003012365.1 Medauroidea extradentata | reverse complement strand
ACTCGGACTTACTCGGCCAAGCGGCGGAGGTATACATCAAGATCCAACTTGCCTAAAAAGCTGGTTAATTGATACTTATAACCTAAAAATTGTACGTAACATAGATACTGATAAATTTACAAAGCATTTTATTCCATAATACCAGCTGACTATTCATTAGTTTATTAATTGGGGATGTTTAGCATCATCAATCTGTTGCGGATCAACACCTTCACGGAGTTTTGCGCCCGACACTACCACCCACGTTGATCGAGAAACGCCCTGCAGAGCCCCCGCATGCCAGCACGTCCATGTACGTGCCTCCAAGCGAGTGAACTCTGACCTGTCTGTCAGATAAATCCGTCCAAAGCACAGGCTAGCTCAGAGCTTATTTGAAATTTTAAAAGCCAGCACTTCTCTGTACGTGCTTCCAAGCAAGAGAACTACGACTAGCCTGCCACATAAATCCCATTCCAGGAGAAGCAAGCTAAGAAGCTACTTGAAATTTAAATAATCCAAACAAGGCAAAATATAAGAAAAGTTTACTTAGAAAAGTTGCTAGAAATTAAATTAGCGTTAAAATGAGGCCAAACATGATATAAATCCGATAAAATTTACACGTAAAATTAAATACTTTTCTCTTGCTTTAAAGTTAAATTTAAAATTTAAAAGAAAATTTTAATGTAAATTTCTCTATTCGCATCCCCAATTAATATGTTGGATCCCGCCGTATACAGCCTTATAACAAATTAAGTTGGCCTACTTAATTTGTCATAAACAGAGAAAAAAATATTAATTAAGACAAAAAAAATTGAAATTACTGTATGATAAGAGGCCAAGTAAGTGCTACGTGCCAGTGCACGTCACACTACAAATAAGGCAGAGGATAAGTCGCTGTTACAGGCAGTGACTTAGAATTGTGTTTCGCGTGGGCATCTATAGCTACTTAGACGGCTGCAGAGTTAGCTCAAATAGTAATTTGCAAGTTATTCTAACACTCCAGAGCTGAACTGGTGATTTAGTGCACAAAAAGGTCCTTAACTTAAAGTAAATATTATCTACTACGAGTAATGCACGCATGCAAAGGGTTGTAGATCTGATAGTTGAACAATGAGAGAAAATCAATAATAAGTTAGGTTTCCAACTTTTCATGCCTTGAAGAGTATAAGGATTCTAAACTATCATGACATAACTTAAATTCACACCAGTGCCTTACACAGCATACGAACCCAGAACCTCCTGCTCCGTAAAGTGAAGTTACAACCACATTGAGCTATGCATTTTTGGCAGAAAGCAAAATAAAAAAATACTTCCACTATTTGTAACAATACGACTACAAAGAGAAATGCTGTTATTATTTTCGACGGTAATGCTTGCTTTTGGGGTTATCTGTCTCGAGAGGTTTACAAATCAACTTTGGCTCGCCAGAATCAGTCAGAGAAAAATACTAGGATATCAGAACTTTAGAGACAGTCTTCTGAAAATTAAAGTACTGCTATATTTAATTGGGTTATTGGATGTTTGTGGTATCACGAAAATATATGTTTAATTTCACCTATACTCCGTTTCATATAAGTTCGGATAAATCTGACAGCAACTTATGGGCAATAATTTCTAATATTTTATTATTTGTGTCAGTACACAAGACAAACATTGCAGTACAAATGCTGAAATTGACATTTCTGGTTCATTTCAGAGGTAAAAATATTTTGCATTGTCCATCAAATTGCAAAGTACTGAAAATTATAGCCCATAAGTTGCTGTTATCCAAACTTATGTGAAATAGAGTATACCAAGTTTGCAGCTATGGAGATTAAATGTGAAATAAATGCTAAAATAGTTTATTTTCCTTGCCATTATACCAAACATTTTCTTAAAAAAAAAAAAAAAAAAAAAAAAAAAAAAAAAAAAAAAAAAAAAAAAAAAAAAAAAAAAAAAAAAAAAAAAATGTTGTCATACCTCTCGCCACCGGCCAAGGAGATCAGGGTTCTCTGGCTTTTAGTATTTAAGAAACATGGCGGACGTTGTCGCTTGCCAGTAGGTTTTCCTGTGGGATTCCCCTATTCCTTGCCCTTTTCATTCCATCACTTTCCCACAGGCATCCAGTTTGAAGTCTGCACTCAATGTATGATACCCTTCCGTTGGATACATTTCCCTAACAATATTTATTTACAAATAATTAAGAACTTTAGCATTGATTCCTGACTGAAATTACGTGGCGACAAGGCAGGTGATCAGAGCCCTGAAGGGCTTTAAGTACATTGGACTGTGTTCGTAAATATGTTTCTTTTTACAAAAAATATTCCACAAGTCTTCATTTTGTCATAATACGAGTAGAAAATACACTTTACAAGATAACAGAAAGGTAGTTTTAAAACAACACGTTTGTTAGAAAAATTATTACGAAGCCCCTCAAGATGAATAAAAAGAATTTTTTTCAACCAGTTATATCTGAAAAACTACTCACAGTACTCGTGTGAAACTACTCTAGAAACAAGCAATGCACTCGGCTTAAAACTTTCCATCAATAAAACGTGGGGTCACACTAAACTACAAGGGGAAAAATTTGCATGCTGCTTACCTTTTAAAAATTAACTTAATTAATTGGCGATTATACTTTGTAATATGTTTATATAGAGGTGCCAACTACTACCGATTATCCGTAGTTTATACGAATTACCATGGTTTACTATGGAAGTACGGATTCTGTTGTTAAACTACGGATTTCTTAGCTTCCGCCCGACTGTAAATGAATAGGCATGCTCCATTGTGTATGCATGTATTTCAATTCGTAGCTGTGTGGATCGTATGATGTGCTATTTCTTTTCGCACGCTCCGGCACACAAACATTGTTTTGTTTCTCGTTTTTTTAGTTTGTTGAAACCATATTTTGGTGATGGTAGCATATTTACAAAATAGTGTGTTTACACTTTGCGCGGCACGCGTCAGAAGGTATGTATCTCATACAATCAATTGTTCATATTACGTCGGGTGAGACCACAGTGTTCCGACTTATCAATTAGATGATGTTGACTCATGCAGTCGAATCGAGTCGTGCATGGATATTGTTGCGTCTTCTGTTGATCGGCCATATTGGAATCTTATCCATGTTGTCGTAGTTTTAACGAAAATATGTTGATGTGAATGTTTAAATTCGAGTATGAGTTTGAAACAGAAGAGTGTTGAGAAATTTAGCTCAGAATATTCACAGTTGTGTACAGGTTTAAGTGCTTTAAATGGATCTCAACATCACGTGCTTTGTGAATTGTGTGGCAAAGATAACGACGTCAAGCATTTTTGAAGTTAGAAATTTCCAGGATAAAATATATTATAATTGAGTGATGCTGTACATCCAACAACAAATGCCGAAGTTACCGACGAACAGGTAATGTGATTGTGTATAGGCCTACACATTTAAATGTCATGCTAGAATCGCCGTAAGAAATAACAGTAAAGATTAAACACACACTTTTGGGTGACGCATGCTATAACACACCGTACCACTGCTTAACCGCCGTGAAAGGGATGGAAACCTGTGAATTTCTAACTGTGCGGTTACAGTTATTTCTATACCGTTACTTTAAGGTCAATGTAACATGGGCTTAAGATAGTACGTTCGCTACGGAAAAATACTGAAAAATACAGATTTTTCGAAAAATTACTACTGAAAGCTTTGGTAAATAGTTGGCACCTCTGTTCATGCCAAATATCAAATACTTATGGTTACATATTTCAAACACATGTACATTAAACTGTTGTAATCACTTCAGCCGAACAACTCGCAGATGTTTAAAAGGCACCATGTTCGTGTGGTTTGGTTTGCATGTGTCAAACTGTCAGGAGGTTAATGATAAAAACAAAATAATATAGCCATAAATACATACAAAATAAATTAAATCACATGTTAGCAATATCAGACCATTCATAGACTACAAAACATGATGTATAGTTCAATTAATTTGAAGCTGTAGCTAACATTAACAATCACATAGCAAGGTCAGTACGAGATGCATCAGAGTCATGAAACATCCTCGCAATATAAACAGAGATAACGGATATAAGTTAATAAAACCTGGCGTTCACTCTTTAAAATACTCAAATGACCTGCCAGGCCACAAACATTGCTGGCAATCACAGCATCCAATCAAAAGATGCCAACAGCGAATGGACACCGCAACTCATGTGACTACCTTAATTCGCACAGATCTCCTTTTAAGATTACAAAATAAAAAACTTCAAATGCATGTGTGCAATCAACATCATTTTAAAATTTTTATCATTTGAACTTAAAAGTTTTGAGTTCCATCTCATGCAAAAATGCAAAATTCAGAAGCTGTTTATTCCGTCTCAAGATAACTCCAAGTAAATTTTGAGGTTTTGTCCTTACGATTTATTTATCGTCGTTACGAAACACATATATAGCAAAGGAAAACAACTGTAGATTGTTTTTTCTTTAACTGATTCTGTTACAATAAAGGATATAAATACATTGAGGCTACTGCTGTCAAAGATAATGGTGAAAGCTATAGAACGCGTTCAGTCAGTCTTTGAACACAGCGCCTGCATTAATAAGTCTGGCTCAGTTTTTGAAACATAAAATTTCATAAAAAGGCAAATTCCATCTCGGTGACGAATATGATATGTAAGGTAGAAGCTGTTTCTTGTGCGAAATGTTGTAGTTTACAAAGTAAGTTTGTGTGTTACCAATTTTAATTTCTGTTTCCTGCGTAATTAGATATATTTCAGACTGATTATACTATTTTTTATCAACACAATCAACATGTAGGACTAAGTTATCTATCCTTGGTGTCATATTTTGATAAATTTTACAATAACCTTATTTGACAAACTTTTGTTTGCGTAACTTAGCTTTTGACTTTCCTTACAAACGTAGTTGATACTTTCGCTATAGCAAAATAATATAGCGTCTGAATTTCATGTCAATCGACCTAATAAATTTTAACATTATCATTACACCACCAATGGAATATTTTATAAACAATTTTTTTCTGTCTTAATAATAATATTTTTTTTTTTTTCAATTGAATTAGACGATAACAGAAACAAATTTACAGAATAAAACAAGCACAAGTTTAAATAATACTATGTTGCTGAAGAAAAGTTTATAAAACAATCTAAATATTTGCAGCATATCATATATTTATTGATATATTTTTAAAATAATATCATTAAAACATAAACATTTAAATATTATATACTGAGTTTTTACATGTTAAAATTATTTTTTCTGTGCTGGCGTGTAAGTCTTCATGAGTGTTTTACGGTACGTTGCATAAAAATACGTTTACAATGCTATTATAACTCTTTAGGACATATTAGTATATTACATTAATCAATGTTTGTAAGTAATAACATAGTTATGATTATAAACAGGTCTGACTTCTGCTCGAGACGATTAATATATTATATATGTTTTTCAAAAGCTTTGTGACAAAATTGAAAATATAGATGATGTACTGTATCTTAGGTAATTTAGTCAATAGTCTATAATTGTGTCCACGACATTTGAGAAAAGTTTATTGATATATATAGTATTAAAAGAGGACAGCTTTAAAAACAAAATATGACAAAAGATATGAAGCTGTTAACAAATTTGCATACACAAATTTTAAAATGGGAATCAACATTAAAATTTATTCTCAACGTATAAATTTTAATATGAGTATTTGTAATGAAAAAGTTTAACAATAAGTTTGCAAGGCGTTGACTTTTTGGCTGCAAACAAAGCTTATATTATCGTTCATTTTCATCTTACATGTAACCGCCAGCTTGCACCATTGTTTCAAAGAGTAAGCATTGTTTGTGAAAATTGTAGAAAATATTTCGTTAGTTTTTGATAATTATTAATATATTGAATAAAACATTATTATTTTTGAAGGAAAAATTTTTAAGGATTTGTTCTGTAAAATTATTTTCTATCACAATATTTCTTAGGAAATTTGAGGAAGAAAATTTTTTGTTCGAGAGAATTGTCCTAGAAATTTGTCAGTTGAGTATTAATGTTTACGTTTACAGTATTTCTCAATTTGAACATCTTGGTTGTAATGTATTTGGCAGAGTCCGTAAGTGTAGTTCCAATCTCAGAATCCTGGTGTGAACAAGAATGGTGATTTACATAGTAAATTATCAGGTGGAGCTCGTTAAACTTTTATGGTAATCATACAAAAGCTTTTTTCTTCAGTCAGACGAAGGAAACAACGCTAATGGTTAAAGGTGTTGAAATATTCTTTCTGTACTTGTTTACAAGTGTTATTTGGTAATTAAAATACTTGTTTGTACATAGATTTTTAGAGATCATATAAAAATCTCCTTAAAGATTTTGAAATAATGTGAACCACAACAAAATAAAAAAAAAAAAAAAAAAAAAGAAGTCAGTCGTTGCGATACATAGTTTCGACCTTACAAGAATTAACATGTATTACATAGTCTTGCTTTTGTCGTATATCTGGAGTAAGGAGCACATTTTAAGCCAACTATCCTATCCGTCTTTATACTGCTTTAGAGATTATTATTATTTAAAGGCAAAATGAAAGATTCTGTTTAATATAGTTTTTGTTATGTAGTCCAGAACAGAAAAGTGAATTTTTTTCAGATATTAATATAATTAATATTCTTTTAGTTAACTTACTAAGTGAAACCACACCAAAATCTGTCTTGAAGAATTCAAATAATTTAGAAAAAAAAAAAAAAACAATATTCTATAATTAAAGCGTTGACTGCAGTCGACTAAATATGGTCATCAAAATGAAAACACAGTTGTTAAGAAGATTCAGGAAACTATTTTGCAAACTGTGATAAATTGATCTCTCTCTTTTTTTTTCTAGATTTAAAAAATGGGTTTTCCTTGGTACATGTTCTGTTGGCCTTGAACTTGGAGGAAATGCAGAAACAGAAACAGAGTGCGAACCATTTGCTGTACATCAAGACCAAAAAGAAAATAAAGCGGGAAGAAAACAATTTTTTCAGCAATAATTGAATTTAACTTATGAGCCTGTCGTGTCCGAATTACTACCTAATCTAAAGGACTTTGAATATTACAGTGCGTATTTCTCGTTATATATCATTTAAATAGGCCAGAAATATCACACATTGAAGACAATGAAAGACGCTCACATGTGGGAAACTTAAATACTACCTAAACTAAGTCAGCTTTATTGTTGTTTACTACCAGAAATGATGGGACACAAAATTTAATTTCAGTAGGAAACGATTAGTGAGCTAGACTGCGGATTATATCGGATTATAGAAAACGGTAGCATGTCTCTTAAAATTTTGTCTGTGAAACCTGGATATATATATATATATATATATATATATATATATATATATATCCAGGTTTCACAGATAAAATTTTAAGAATTCCCTGTTGTTTTCAGCAATTAAAAAAATCACAGAAATAGCTATGATTGCTCTGATGTTTTCAAATATGCTGTCAACTTGTGTTCGACACATTAAGCTATCATTATCAAAAGAAAGTTGAATGAAATTAAATTCTACTATTAATTTCTATTATAATGTTTATTTTCGTACAGTGAATACATGTACATAGTTACACATAGCTCAGACTAAGACATATTACCAATTGTTAGGGACCCTTGTTTTTCGCGAAAAGAATTTCACCTCACCTTGTTTCTGTGCTTACGTGTACATCAGCAGTTCTGCTTCATGGACAGTGATTGGATATTTTAGCTCTTACGAGTCTTGCGCTTCTTCCTGCAAATCACAGACGTGTGGCGTTGAATTAATGTTATTGTAATTGGCTCAGTCAAATGAGGTACAGCTCTTTGCATAGACACGCTGCCAATAACTGTGAAGCAGAATTGCAGATGTGCATGTGAGCGACTGACTGAAACAAACTGTGGCAAAATTCTTTCAGCGAAAAACAACGGTTCCTACCAATTATAAACACATGCTCAAACACAGCTTACTTATTATTCATGATCACAAGTTGCTTACGATCACAAACAGTTTTGGTAGCCTTGCATTCCACATTTAGAGTATTGTTAATACACACATTTTAACTGTAATCTTGTACAACGATCATTTAGAAATTGTTGTTTCCATGTTTAATGTTGTAATTTCTGAGGTGAAGAGAAATAAATCACGTTTTATTACATATTGAAAACGGTAAATTTGTGTTATTTCCATATGCAAAAGGATTGTAAATGAGGGATTTAAACAGAAATGTCCTCTCTAAGCCTATAGTTTATATTAAAGTTTTGAATTTTCAGTCTCCAGAAGCAATTTTCCTGTTTTTTACCTGACCATTCAGCCAACCTGTGGAAAAAATATATATATATATGTATATATATATACACACACACACACACACACACACACAGGGTGTGTAAGGAAATTAATAGCCCAAACTCCGGGAGGTGATTCCTCATGAAAAATGAAGTAGACATTACATAGGACACTTTCAAAAAAGGTATTATTTAGGGCGGAATAAGCCCTTGAAAATCGACGAGTTTGAAGATCGTATTTTGTCAAAATATAAAAAATGGTTAAGAGTTAAATTACGATTGTTTGGGTGGTGTTAAGTATTATTGAGATCTTAAACATTTAATAATTCCAGCCTTCTAACTTTCCAATTTCATGAAAATAATAGGGGTTGCCTCCCTTACATCACATATCATTACGTCAGCGTCACGTTTTGTGAACATTTTTGTGAACATTACATGTTGGCTTTTCGGGCAGTTCACCGTGAGGAACAAAAAAGGTCCTCTTGTCGCAAACGCTTAGAAAGCACCGTTTACCGGAAAAATAGACACAACTGTTCCTTTCCAGGTATGTAGGCAAAATGTGCTACATCCGCTAAGAATTAGATTTGTACCATCCTCTCAGGAAAATGCAACCTGTGATGCAATTGTTGAAGCTTGTCGCAAAATGAAGTTACATAAGCTTAAAATGAAAAACATGCCTTTGCACGACTCTGTTAATTTGGCAACAAATTTGGTTTAGCAAAATTTACAAAACGCTATTATTATTTTGACAATATAAATCCGCGAAATTCATAAACAACAGAACTTTCTTTAGTACATTCTGAAAAGATATCAGTATGTCATGTATGTATTTCGCTAATAAATAAAAAAATAAAGAAAATCGTACCGGGAATGCACCCTAGTGCGGCGATAAATCCGAACTGGTTCATGGCATTCTGATTTTGGGTCTGTAGGCTGTCATCATCTCTGCATTGTGATAATGGAATAGGATCCTACGAGGGAGCGTTGTCGAAATAAAAGGGCAGGGAAAACGGGAGTTCTCTGAGAAATCCTACCGACCAGCGACATCGTCCGACACAATTCCCACTTCTGAAAACCTGGTGCAGTCACAATGCAGAGATAGTTGCAGCCTACAGGTCCAAAATCAGAATGCCATTATCCAGTTTGGAGCTATCCCTGCCCTAGGGTATATCCCCCATACAATATTTCTTTATTTATTAATTTACTATCGAAATACGTACATGGCTTACTGATATTCCTTCAGAATGTACTAAAGGACATTCTCTTGTTTATGAATTTCGTAGATTTATGTCGTCAAAATAGTAACATTTTGAAAATGTTGCTAAACCAAATTTGTTGCCACATTATCAGAGTCGTGCATAGGCATGTTATTTGTTTTTAAGCTTATGTAACTGAGTTTTGTGACAAGCTTCAACAGCGGTATCACTGGTTACATTTTCCTGAGAGCATGATACAAATACATTTCTTAGCGGATGTAGCACATTTTGCCTACGTACCAGACGCAGAACCGTTGTGTCCGTTTTTCTGGTAAACTGTGCTTTCTAAGCATTTGCGACAAGAGGACCTTTTTTGTTCCTCATGGTGTACTACCCGAAAAGCCAACATGTAGTGTTCACAAAACGTATCACCAACGTAATTATATGCCATGTAAGGGAGGCAACCCCTATAATTTTCATGAAATTGGAAAGTTAGAAGGCTGAAATTATTAAATGTTTAAGATCTCAGTAATACTTAACACCGCCCAAAGAATCGTAATTTAAATACTAACCATTATTTATATTTTGACAAAATACAATTTTCTAACTTGATTTTTAAGGGCTTAAAAGCTGACAAAAAAATTAACTTTTGGAGGGAGGCGGGTCAAAATGTGGTAGGCTTGTAGGGGCAGAACGAGGTGCCCAAAATGATTTTAATTTAGTGAGAAAAAACAAGTGTCTACCAAAACTAATTATAGTTCAGGGGAGGTGGGAGGCAGAACAGGTTAATCAAAAAAAATTTGTTGAACAATTTTCCTTTTCAAAATGTTTCTAATATGGACATTAATGGCCATTAATATCATTTTACCCCATTTAGCACTTTTAAAAATATTTTTTTTTCACATTGTCACACTTAGCAGTCCCCCGACACATTTAAGAATAAAAAATAATAGGAAATTATTGCTTTTACTTCTTAAAGGATCATTTTATGTGACAGTTTCTTTATTTGCATTTTTGACTTCAGTATTATATCTCCGTTTAATTATTCTAATTGCTGTATTTTGTTATTTAAATATTTATTAGCGTTATCAGAATTTTTCACTTCCTCTTCCCCCAAAAAACAATAACTATCCCATAAGATATTAATGAATAAAAATATGCAAAATTTATGCTTTTATGTATCTTATGTTTCGCTACATTGCTCATGCAGCTAAGTACAAAAACAGCCGGAGTCTATTTTGGGATTAGAAAAGAAATATCGCTTTCTTAAGTAACGTTTTTTCTATCTTATACTCCCAGCAATTTCTCATTTTCTACTTTATTTAATGTATAATTATTACAAAATATATATGTGATATGTACTCTTTTGTGTAGAAAATATTATAAAATTGGTTTTATCAAAATTTTCTATTAATTTGTTGTGTATAACCCAGTCAGATAATTTTGAATCAACCTCATTGATTTTTGCTATTAACTGATTGTCTGTTTTAGACTCACCAAAAGCCATGTATCACCAGCAAGTGTTGCCTTGTCCATAGATGAAATTTGGAACATAATTTCTACAAATTAAAAACAAAAGATTACCCAAAATAGATCCCTAAGGTACCCAATTTTTATTTTTACTACTTCAGAAAAGGTCTCCATGCTGTCTTTATTTTTTGACGTATCACCTGTATTATTTCACTAAGATAGTAGACAAAAACTTTTGGAAATTATTCCTTATCCAATAATGATGCAGTTTTGTTAGTAAAATACATTATAATTTACACAATCAATCACTTTTTTTAAATCATACAGGCCCCTAACACACCAACCATCTGTTGATTATATTTTAATGCTTCTAAAATAGTATTGTTTGACTGAAAAAATTTTTTTGTGTTGAATAATCGTGTTGGAATGCAAAATGTGACGAAGGTGATATTTTATTATATGATCATACAATCTTTGTAAATAAGTTTTAAAATTGCCTTCTAAAAGGTGTTTAATAGGGTTATAGGTATATTATTTGTTATTTTGTTTCTTTTCCTGTTTCTAGGCACGTGTAGGGATGGTTACTGCATGGTTTAGTCTGTCAGGAAAGATTGCTCTAAAAATTTTTTACATATTAAACTTAAGTTTACTAAGCTCACTGCCACAAAATGTTATGAATTAACTACTTAACTCATTATATTAACAATAATTTTTAGATTTCAAAGAATTGATTATAGATTCACATATGTGGTTTGCACCATTATATTCATAATTTTTTATATTCAATTGCACATACTTTTCCTAAAAGATTAATAGCCTATCTGTTTCGTCATTATTTGTAGGTGTTATTTCATTTACAACATTATTTAGAAAATAGTTAAAAAAATTCATTTGCTATCTCAATAATGTTGCTAGTGATAACATTTTTAGAGTTGTAGAAACATAACAGTCAACACAGGCAGTATATGAAGTAGGTCCACCTGACATCTGCTGCTAAGAGTGCAGTAAATATTCCTATATGAATCTATGTGCTCTCAGTATAAAAAAAAACATTTTACGATTTTCTAGAAGGTTTACCCATCCCAGATTCGTAAGTGCGGACCGTGTTGAAATTGGGGTTTTCTCGTTCACGGTTTTCATTTTGTCGCTGCTCCACACTTATGTCATCTCACCTTTGTAGGTTGGTAGGAAGAAAGGCAGCGATGAGAACGGCTATCTCAAGTTTGTTCCAGTAGCGTTTTAAAAATGTTTATTTTACCTATAAGCCGTAGCAACATAATATTTCAGTTCACGTTCCTATTCAGAGCTCTGGCTTGGTGGTGTTAACCTGTTCTAGATTGCAACTTGCCATATGATTTTTACTTCTATAGGATCTTCATGGTAAAGTAAGTAATATTTAAAACCGTGATTACGTTTCTGCTTTCGGGTAATTACTATATTTCTTCAGTTTGTTCATTCAAACACAGCACTTCAGGTAACAAACACTGTGTATTGATTTAACTTAAACCAGAGGTTAAGGTATGTAGTCACCACGATAGGCTAACATAGTGAATATTCTGAACATATTTGTCCAAAGCGCTTGCTTTACTGTGTAAAGCTTGTAGTGGTTTTAGCATTTCTATACATTTTTGTTTGGTCAGTAACTGACATTTCATATCTGGTAAGGGGTGCAATAAATTTTATTATTGAACCTCAATACGTAGCATATTTTTAACCGACTAAAAAATAAGTAGGAGGTTCTCAATTCAGTTGCTTGTTACCTCAGAATTCTATAATTTATAAACAGATTGGGAAGATTCTTCATTTCTTGTTGGAAAGGGGATATTTTAAAATAATTAGTTTGTGTTTAAATTGTTGACTGGATCTAAATTAGTTAGCAAATTATGAGACCTAATAACAAAGAAAGTAAATTATTTTTAATTATTGGTGTTGACGAAATGAAATAACATATGATAAATAATTTGGGACTTGGCACGCCATTAGACAACCCTTCAGCACACACAGTCTAGCCACGTCCAGTCTCCTCGGTGAAGACTCTGCTCACCGAGCAATGCTGGTCCCCCACACACAAAATTATCTCTTTTTCTCTCTTTCCCTCTCACTCTGGTCTCTATCTGATTTGCAGACTGACCAAACCAAACAGTTTTTGGTCAAGAAGAGGGAAGGGGGAGAGGTTGGTAAAAGTCTGAACAAGTTACAGCCGCTTGGTGGTGCTAGGATCGTCCTCCACTAGCGCTTCAAAGCATATAGTAACGGAACTACATGCTCAATCTCTTCAAAAAGCGCAACAGTAAATCCCATAAGGTTGACCTGCCCTGTCCATGGCCTTCAAGCAGATAGCTATTATAGAAAATTGCTTCAAGTGTCTTGAAATCATGGAAAAACTGGATTCCATGTAGCAACAAATGTCAAAAGTTCAACAAGATAACCCTGTTAGAAAAGTTTCATCAATTAAAAATGTAACGGAGTGAGTCTGTGATATGCTACATCTCGAGGACAGATAATGTGGTGAAGCAAATTCGGGAAGCGGGAGAAACAATCACGTAGACTGCCTGGTTACCAACTGATAAAAGTAAACTAACACTACGTAACCTCACAATAGTCTCGTAGATGAAGAACCAAACCTGACACTCAGTGAAGAAAGCTCTGTATCTGCATTGTCCATAGGAAAATACAGGTTTAGTAAGAAGAGTGTAATTTGCTATAGTTGCAGAAAAGAAGGACACATAGCTATGGAATGCAAGGAACCCTTTTCACATGAGTAGGTTTCAGTATAGGAATTACTATAAGAGTGCATTTTTAGCGACTGATTATTCTAAGAGTGAAGTAATTCGTAGCATTCTTGTGAATGACGTTACGTGAATCATGGACAGTGGTGCTTCACGGCACATGACATTTATCAGGGATATTTTATAGGACTTTGTTGAAATTTAACGGGCAGTGTTGTGCTAGACAATAGTTCAAAGTTCGGTGTAAAAGGTATAGGAAATGTTTGAATTGGAAAAATTTGTTAATAGTGAGTGGGTTGAGGGTACCATTAGAGATGTCACGTATGTCCCAGAACGACGACGAAACTTATTTTCAGACGGAGTGATCACTGACAAGGGTATGAGAATATTGAAGAGTCATGCCAAAGTGTTTGTTCTGGATGAACTTGTTGGTATATGTGCTCGTGGTGAAAATAGCCTATATACTATGCTGTTTAAAACTCTCAAGTCGACTCAGTTTGAACTTAATGTTGCAGAGAACATCTTTCAGATTTGGCATGGACGTTTGGGACATATTAATACCAAATTTTTAAGTGCTGTTCCTGGCCTAGTAGACAGTGTGAAGTTCAGTTAAAAACAAGAGTTCTTCTGTGAAGGGTGTGTACATGGAAAGCAGCACAAAGTGTTGTTTGCTAGAAACATGTCTCGAGCATCGAGACCTGGCGAATTACTCCATGCTGAGGTATGTGGGCCGATGCACATTTCTTCAGTGCGTGAGTACAAATACTTTGTTTTGTTTAAGGATGATTTTTCTGGCTACGGATTTGTTAGATTTTTGAAGCATAAGAGTGATGTCTTCAGTTAAAAGGTGTAATTAACTTGTGAAAAAACAAGTTTGGACTCAATGTAAAAAGACGTAGTGGACAATGGAACAGAATTTGTGAATAACCTGATCCATGAATATCTGTGTTCTAATGGGGTAGTACTAGAGAAAACTGCTCCATATTCACCTGAGCAGAATGGTAGAATTGAGAGGGAAAACCAGACTGTGATGGAATGTGCTTGCTCTATGCTACATTCCAGAGATGTGCCACAGTATCTATGTGTAGAGGCCGTAAATACTGCAGTGCATCTATTGAACAATACTCCAAACTCGTGTATGGATGAGACACCATATTGAGACATAAATGGGAAAAAGGCCAAGTGTTTCACATGTTCGTGTTTTTGATTGTGCCAGAATTACTGTGGAGAACGAGACTGATTGTGTCAGAGGTAACGAGTGCTGTAAGGAACCACTGATCGACGCAGCTGAAGAAAATGAACCTGGATTTCGAGCCTTGGAATCACCTATCGACATGGCTGATGGAATAAATGAACTGATGAGAAAGAGTGACGTAGGTGATGGACAAGATGAAAATGAACAGGTAAAGGATAAAGTAGGTATGAGGAATAGGCAATTACCTAATTAACTGCAGGACTTTGAGTTGAATTATGTAGAATCTTTGGCAGTGGGCCTGTATCCTTCAACTAACCCAAGAACATTTCCAGAAGCCATCGAGAATGGTTGGGACCAGGCTATTGTAGCGGGCGCCGCTGCTTCCTCGTCTACGTTGTACATCTACGTCGCCGTGTTGTGTTTGGTTATCTAGATGTCCCTGTTCGGGGACGCCAGATGTAGTGGGTCTCTGCTCTGCTACTTCTCGTCTCTGTTGTGGTGTTGTTTACTATCAGGACGTCTCTGTTCGTGGCGACAGCATGTAGTGGTGCCGCTTGTCTGCTCTGCGTCTCGCGTCTACGTCGTGTTGTTGGTTATCTATCAAGATGTTGGAGGCAACTCTCCTCCGTTGCTATTACAAGTAGTTAGACGGCAAAAAAAAAAAACAAAACAAAACCACAGCGAGCTGATGTAGAGGCGGTGCCTATTATATTGATGCCCGGATAGCAGTGAGGTTAATCAGCTACAGATGAATAAATAAATAAAAATCATATCGGCATTTTCTTTCTTTTATTTAACCGTTCTTTTGACGCTGTTTAACAGACACAGGCCATTAACATTGCGAGTGCTCGCCCAGAAATAGTTGAGGTGACTTTTCTGTCTACGGATTACGACTCGCCATTTCCCTCCGTAGTAGTACTTGGTCCGGCACTTTATCTACCCTAATTCCGACTACGTGGTTAACAATACCTACTGCTGGTTACATTACTAGAAATAAAAAGGCAGTATGCCAAAAAGAGAAACAAATAAAGACTGGTTTCTCCTAACGAATCCGTCCTCTAGGCTTCACAACCCCTCTGCC
>PNEQ01036564.1:0-21476 GCA_003012365.1 Medauroidea extradentata | reverse complement strand
ACTAATAGGAACTGTTGACTACTGTATGAAATTTAAACAATATGAAGTTCCTGAAAGTAAACTTCCATGTACTACTTTGTTTCTTAGAAATATTATAATTTTGTAGACTGGGCAAGGACTGACATTTCTCGTTATAGTATTGCGAGCCCAATAAGCTCATGTCTGGTGTATGTGTGAGAGAGGTGAAGTTACGTATACTTCTCTCCGCACTTTAAATGTTACACTGGTAATAGCATAGGAACTGCAACTGCATGATTCTTAGCAGAAACAGATGTTACCTGGTGATAGCATAGGAACTGCAACTGCATAATACTCAGCAGAGACAGATTTTACCTAGAGATAGCATAGGAACTGCAACTGCATGATACTCAGCAGATACAGTTGTAACCGGTGATTGCTTAGGAACTGCATTTGCATGATACTCAGCAGAGGCAGATGTTACCAGGTGATAGCATAGGAAATGCAACTGCCTGATACTCAGCAGAGGAAGATGTTACCTGGTGATAGCATAGGAACTGCAACTGCATGATACTCAGCAAAGACAAGTGTTACATGATGATATCATAGGAAATACGATTGAATGATATTTAGCAGACACAGATGATACCTGGTGATAGCATTGGAACAGCAACTGCACAATAATCAGCACAGACAAGTGTTACCTGTTGATTTCATAGGAACTGCAACTGCATGATACTCAGCAGAGACAGGTGTTACCTGATGGAAGCTTAGGAAATGCAACTGCATAATTCTCAGCGGAGACATATGTTACCTGGTGATATCATAGAAAATGCAACTGCCTAATACTCAGCTCAGGCAAGTGTTACCTGGTGATTTTATAGGAACTGAAACTGCACTATACTCTGCAGAGACAGGAGTTACCAGGTGATAGCATAGGAACTGCAACTGCATAATACTCAGCAGAGACAAGTGTTACCTGGTGATTTCATAGGAACTGCAACTGCATGATACTCAGGAGAGACATGTGTTACCTGGTGATAGCATAAGAACTGCAACTGCATATTACTCAGCAGAGACAGGTGTTACCTGGTGATAGTATAGGAACTGCCACTGCATAATACTCATTGAGACAAGTGTTACTTGATGATATCATAGGTACTGCAAATTCATGATTCACAGCAGAGACATATGTTACCTAATGATAGTAACGAAACTGCAACAGTATGATACTCAGCAGGGACAAGTGTTACTTGATGGTATCATAGGAACTGCATCTGCATGATACTTAGCAGAGACATATGTTACATGGTGATAGCATAGGAACTGCAACTGTATAATACTCAGCAGAGACGAGTGTTACATGGCGATATCATAGGAACTGCAACTTTATAATATTCAGCAGACAGGTGTTACCTGGCGATATCATAAAAACTGTACCTGCATGATAATCAGAAGACACTGGTTAACTGGTTATAGCATAGGAACTGCAAATTCATGATACTCAGCAGGGACAGATGTTACCTAGTGATAGCATAGGATCTGCAAATGCATGATACTCAGCAGAGACAGATGTTACCTAGTGATAGCACAGGACTTGCAATTGAATGATATTCAGCAGAGACAAGTGTCCCTGGTTATTTCAATGGAACTGCAACTGCATGATACTCAGCAAACAGGTGTTACCTGGTGATAGCATAGGAACTGCAAATGCATGATACTCACAGAGACAAGTCTTACCTTTGTTATAGCATAGGAACTGCAACTGTCTGATACTCAGCACACAGGTGTTACCTGATGATATCATAGAAACTGCAACTGCATGATACACAGCAGACAGGTGTTACCTGGTGATATCATAGGAACTGCAACTGTATGATACTCAGCAGAAACAGGTGTTACATCGTGATATCATAGGAACTGCAACTGCATGATAATCAGCAGAGGCAAGTGTTACATGGTGATTTCATTGGAACTTCAACTGCATGATACTCAGCAGACAGGTGTTACCTGGTGATAGCATAGGAACTGCAAATGCATGATACTCACAGAGACAAGTCTTACCTTTGTTAAAGCATAGGAACTGCAACTGAATGATACTCAGCAGAATCAAGTGTTACTTGATGATATCATAGGAACTGCAACTGTATGATACTCAGCAGACAGGTGTTACCTGGTGATATCATAGGAACTGCAACTGTATGATAAGCAGAGACAGGTGTTACCTAATGAGAGCTAAAGAACTGCTACTGCATAATAATCGGCAGACAGGAGTTACCTGGTAATATCATATCAACTGTAACTGCAAGCGACTCAGCAGAGACAGGTGTTACATGGTGATAGCTAAGGAACTGCAAGTGTCTGATACTCAGCACACAGGTGTTACCTGATGATATCATGGGAACTGCAACTGCATGATGCTTTGCAGAGACAAGAGTTACCTGGTGATATCATAGGAACAGCAACTGCATGATACTCAGCAGACAGGTGTTACCTGGTGATATCATAGTACCTGCAACTGCATGATACTCAGCAGAGACAAGTGATAACTGGTGATTGCATAGGTACTGCAACTGCATGATACTTAGCAGAGACAGGTGTTACCTGGTGATAGCATAGGATCTGCAAATGCATGATACTCAGCAGTGACAGATGTTACCTGGTGATAGCATAGGAAATGCAACTGCATGGTACTCAGCAGAGACAGGTGTTACCTGGTGATATCATAGGAACTGCAAATGCATGATTCTCAGCAGAGACAGATGTTACCTAGTGATAGCATATGATCTGCAAATGCATGATACTCAGAAGAGACAAATGTTACCTGGTGATAGCAACGGAACTGCAACTGCATTATATCCAGCAGAGACAAATGTTACCTGGTGATTTCAAAGGTACTGTAACTGCATGATACTCAGCAGAGAAAGGTGTTACCTGGTGATAGCATAGGAACTGCAACTGAATGATACTCAGCAGACACAAGGGTTACTTGATGATATCATAGCAACTGTAACTAAATGATATTCAGCAGACACAGGTGTAATCTGGTGATAGCATCGGAACTGCAAAAACATGATACTCAGAAGACAGGTGTTACCTGGTGATAGCTTAGGAACTGCAAATGCATGATACTCAGCAGAGACAAGTGTTACCTGGTGATAGCATAGGAACTGCAACTGCATGATTATCAGCAGAAACAAGTGTTACTTGATGATATCATAGCAACTGCAACTGCATGATACTCAGCTGAGACAGGTGTTAACTGGTGATGATATAGGAACTGCAACTGCATGATACTCAGCATAAACAAGTTTTACCTGATGATTTCATAGGATATGCAACTACATGACACTCAGCAGACAGGAGTTTCCTGGTTATTTAATAGGAATTGCAACTGCATGATAATCAGCAGAGACAAATGTTACCTAGTTATTTCATAGGAATTACAACTGCATGATACTCAGCAGACAGGTTTTAGCTGGTTATATAATAGGATCTGCAACTGTATTATACTCAGCAGAGACAGGTGTTAACTGGTGATAGCATAGGAACTTCAAAAACATGACACTCAGCAGACAGGTGTTACCTGGTGATAGAATAGGGACAACAAATGCATGTTACTCAGCAGAGACAAGTGTTAAATGGTTATAGCATAGGTACTGCAACTGCATGATACTTAGCAGAGACAGGTGTTACCTGGCGATAGCATAGGAACTGCAAATGCATGATACTCAGCAGGGACAGATGTTACATAGTGATAGCATAGGATCTGCAAATGCATGATACTCAGCAGAGACAGATGCTACCAAGTGATAGTATAGGACTTGCAACTGAATGATACTCAAGCAGAGACAAGTGTCCCTGCTGATTTCATAGGAACTGCAACTGCATGATACTCAGCAAAGAGGTGTTACCTGGTGATAGCATAGGAACTGCAAATGCATGATACTCACAGAGACAAGTCTTACCTTTGTTATAGCATAGGAACTGCAACTGTCTGATACTCAGCACACAGGTGTTACCTGATGATATCATAGAAACTGCAACTGCATGATACACAGCAGACAGGTGTTACCTGGTGATATCATAGGAACTGCACCTGTATGATACTAAGCAGAAACAGGTGTTAAATCGTGATATCATAGGAACTGCAACTGCATGATACTCAGCAGAGGCAAGTGTTACCTGGTGATTTCATTGGAACTTCAACTGCATGATACTCAGCAGACAGGTGTTACCTGGTGATAGCATTGGAACTGCAAATGCATGATACTCACAGAGACAAGTCTTACCTTTGTTAAAGCATAGGAACTGCAACTGAATGATACTCAGCAGAATCAAGTGTTACTTGATGATATCATAGGAACTGCAACTGTATGATACTCAGCAGACAGGTGTTACCTGGTGATATCATAGGAACTGCAACTGTATGATAAGCAGAGACAGGTGTTACCTAATGAGAGCTAAAGAACTGCTACTGCATAATAATCGGCAGACAGGAGTTACCTGGTAATATCATATCAACTGTAACTGCAAGCGACTCAGCAGAGACAGGTGTTACATGGTGATAGCTAAGGAACTGCAAGTGTCTGATACTCGGCACACAGGTGTTACCTGATGATATCATGGGACCTGCAACTGCATGATGCTTTGCAGAGACAAGTGTTACCTGGTGATATCATAGGAACAGCAACTGCATGATACTCAGCAGACAGGTGTTACCTGGTGATATCATAGTACCTGCAACTGCATGATACTCAGCAGAGACAAGTGATAACTGGTGATTGCATAGGTACTGCAAATGCATGATACTTAGCAGAGACAGGTGTTACCTGGTGATAGCATAGGATCTGCAAATGCATGATACTCAGCAGAGACAGATGTTACCTGGTGATAGCATAGGAAATGCAACTGCATGGTACTCAGCAGAGACAGGTGTTACCTGGTGATATCATAGGAACTGCAAATGCATGATTCTCAGCAGAGACAGATGTTACCTAGTGATAGCATATGATCTGCAAATGCATGATACTCAGAAGAGACAAATGTTACCTGGTGATAGCAACGGAACTGCAACTGCATTATATCCAGCAGAGACAAATGTTACCTGGTGATTTCAAAGGTACTGTAACTGCATGATACTCAGCAGAGAAAGGTGTTACCTGGTGATAGCATAGGAACTGCAACTGAATGATACTCAGCAGACACAAGGGTTACTTGATGATATCATAGCAACTGTAACTAAATGATATTCAGCAGACACAGGTGTAAACTGGTGATAGCATCAGAACTGCAAAAACATGATACTCAGAAGACAGGTGTTACCTGGTGATAGCTTAGGAACTGCAAATGCATGATACTCAGCAGAGACAAGTGTTACCTGGTGATAGCTAAGGAACTGCAACTGCATGATTATCAGCAGAAACAAGTGTTATTTGATGATATCATAGCAACTGCAACTGCATGATACTCAGCTGAGACAGGTGTTAACTGGTGATGATATAGGAACTGCAACTGCATGATACTCAGCATAAACAAGTTTTACCTGATGATTTCATAGGAAATGCAACTACATGACACTCAGCAGACAGGAGTTTCCTGGTTATTTCATAGGAATTGCAACTGCATGATAATCAGCAGAGACAAATGTTACCTAGTTATTTCATAGGAATTACAACTGCATGATACTCAGCAGACAGGTTTTAGCTGGTTATATAATAGGATCTGCAACTGTATTATACTCAGCAGAGACAGGTGTTAACTGGTGATAGCATAGGAACTTCAAAAACATGACACTCAGCAGACAGGTGTTACCTGGTGATAGAATAGGGACAACAAATGCATGTTACTCAGCAGAGACAAGTGTTAAATGGTTATAGCATAGGTACTGCAACTGCATGATACTTAGCAGAGACAGGTGTTACCTGGCGATAGCATAGGAACTCCAAATGCATGATACTCAGCAGGGACAGATGTTACATAGTGATAGCATAGGATCTGCAAATGCATGATACTCAGCAGAGACAGATGCTACCCAGTGATAGTACAGGACTTGCAACTGAATGATACTCAAGCAGAGACAAGTGTCCCTGCTGATTTCATAGGAACTGCAACTGCATGATACTCAGCAGACAGGTTATACCTGGTGATAGCATAGGAACTGAAAATGCATGATACTCACAGAGACAAGTCTAACCTTTGTTATAGCATAGGAACTGCAACTGAATGATACTCAGCAGAAATAAGTGTTACTTGATGATATCATAGGAACTGCAACTGTATGATACTCAGCAGACAGGTGTTAGCTGGTGATATCATAGGAACTGCAACAGCATGATACTTAGCAGAGGCAAGTGTTACCTGGTGATTTTATTGGAACTGCAACTGCATGATACTCAGCAGACAGGTGTTACCTGGTGATATCACAGGAACTGCAACTGCATGATATTCAGCAGAGACAGGTGTTACCTAATGAGAGCTAAAGAACTGCTACTGCATGGTAATTAGCAGACAGGAGTTACCTGGTAATATCATATTAACTGTAACTGCATGCGACTCAGCAGAGACAGGTGTTACATGGTGATAGCTAAGAAACTGCGACTGTCTGATACTCAGCACACAGGTGTTACCTGATGATATCATAAAACTGCAACTGCATGATACACAGCAGACAGGTGTTACCTGGTGATATCATAGGAACTGCAACTGTATGATACTCAGCAGAAACAGATGTTACATCGTGATATCATAGGAACTGCAACTGCATGATACTCAGCAGAGGCAAGTGTTTCCTGGTGATTTCATAGGAACTACAACTGCATGATACTCAGCAGACAGGTGTTACCTGGTGATAGCATAGGATCTGCAAATGCATGATACTCAGCAGAGACAGATGTTACCTGGTGATAGCATAGGAACAGCAACTGCATGGTACTCAGCAGAGACAGACGTTTCCTGGTGATAGCATAGGAACTTCAAGTGCAAGATACTCAGCAGAGACAAGTATTACCTGTTGATAGCATAGGAACTGCAACTGCATGATACTCAGCAGAGATTGTCGTTACCTGGTGATAGCACAGGACTGCCAATGCATGTAACTCAGCTGAGACAGATGTTACCTGGTGATAGCATTGGATATGCAAATGCATGCTATTCAGCAGAGACGAGGGTTACCTGTTGATTTCATAGGAACTGCAACTGCATGATACTCAGCAGAGACAGGCGTTACCTGGTGATAGTATAGAAACTGCAACTGCATGATACTCAGCAGAGAAAAATGTTACCTGGTGATAGCAAAGGAACTGCAACTGCATTATACTCAGCAGAGACAAGTGTTACCTGGTGATTTCAAAGGAACTGCAACTGCATGATACTCAGCAGACACAAGGGTTACTTGATGATATCATAGCAACTGCAACTAAATGATATTCAGCATTAACAGGTGTTAACTGGTGATACCATCGGAACTGCAAAAACATGATACTCAGCAGACAGGTGTTACTTGGTGATAGAATAGGAACAACAAGTGCATGTTACCCAGCAGAGACAAGTGTTAACTGGTTATAGCATAGGTACTGCAACTGCATTATACTCAGCAGAGACAAATGTTAACCTGGTGATTTCAAAGGAACTGCAACTGCATGATACTCAGCAGAGAAAGGTGTTACCCTATGATAGCATAGGAACTGCAACTGAATGATACTCAGCAGACACAAGGGTTACTTGATGATATCATAGGAACTGTAACTAATTGATATTCAACAGACACAGGTGTAAACTTGTGATAGCATCGGAACTGCAAAAACATGATACTCAGAATACAGGTGTTACCTGGTGATAGCTTAGGAACTGCAAATGCATGTTACTCAGCAGAGACAAGTGTTACCTGGTGATAGCATAGGAACTGCAACTGCATGATTATCAGCAGAAACAAGTGTTACTTGATGATATCATAGCAACTGCAACTGCATGATACTCAGCAGAGACAGGTGTTACCTAGTGATAGCTAAGGAACTACAAGTGCATGATACTCAGCTGAGACAGTTGTTACCTGTTGATATCATAGGAACTGCAAATGCATGATACTCAGCAGAAACAAGTGTTACTTGATGATATCATAGCAACTACAAGTGCATGATACTCAGCAGAGACAGGTGTTACCTGCTAATAGCTAAGGAACTGATACTGCATGATACTCAGAAGATAGGTGTTAACTGGTGGTAGCATAAACACTGCAAAAACATTATACTCAGCAGACAGGTGTAACCTGGTGATAGAATAGGAACAACAAATGAATCTTACTCAGCAGAGACAAGTGTTAACTGGTGATAGCATAGGTACTGCAACTGCAGGATACTTAGAAGAGACAGGTGTTAATTGGTGATATCATAGGAACTGCAAACGCATGATACTCAGCAGATAAAGATGTTATCTAGTAATAGCATAGCAACTGCAACTGTATGACACTCAGCAGAGGCAGGTGTTACCTGGTGATTTCATAGGAACTGTAAATACATGATACTCAGCAGAGACAGATGTTACCTAGTGATATCATAATATCTGCAAATGCATGATACTCAGCAGAGACAGATGATACCTAGTGATGGCATAAGACTTGCATCTGAATGATATTCAGCAGAGACAGGCGTTACCTGGTGATAGTATAGAAACTGCAACTGCATGATACACAGCAGAAACAGATGATACCTGGTAATAGCAAAGGAACTGTAACTGCATTATACTCAGCAGAGACAAGTGTTATTTGGTGATAGCATAGGAACTGCAATTGAATGATACTCAGCAGACACAATGGTTACTTGATGATATCATAGCAACTGCAACTGAATGATATTCAGCAGACACAGGTGTTAACTGGTGATAGCATAGGAACTTCAAAAACATGATACTCAGCAGACAGGTGTTACCTGGTGATAGAATAGGGACAACAAATGCATGTTACTCAGCAGAGACAAGTGTTAAATAGTTATAGCATAGGTACTGCAACTGCATGATACTTAGCAGAGACAGGTGTTACCTGGCGATAGTAAAGGAACTACAAATTCATGATACTCAGCAGGGACAGATGTTACCTAGTGATAGCATAGGATCTGCAAATGCATGATACTGAGCAGAGACAGAGGTTACCTAGTGATAGCACAGGACTTGCAACTGAATGATACTCAGCAGAGACAAGTGTCCCTGATTATTTCATAGGAACTGCAACTGCATGATACTCAGCAGAGAAAGGTGTTACCTGGTGATAGCATAGGAACTGCAACTGAATGATACTCAGCAGACACAAGGGTTACTTGATGATATCATAGCAACTGTAACTAAATGATATTCAGCAGACACAGGTGTAAACTTGTGATAGCATCGGAACTGCAAAAACATGATACTCAGAAGACAGGTGTTACCTGGCGATAGCTTAGGAACTGCAAATGCATGATACTCAGCAGAGACAAGTGTTACCTGGTGATAGCATAGGAACTGCAACTGCATGATTATCAGCAGAAACAAGTGTTACTTGATGATTCCATAGCAACTGCAACTGCATGATTCTCAGCAGAGACAGGTGTAACCTGGTGATAGCTAAGGAACTACAAGTGCATGATACTCAGCTGAGACAGTTGTTACCTGTTGATATCATAGGAACTGCAAATGCATGATACTCAGCAGAAACAAGTGTTACTTGATGATATCATAGCAACTACAACTGCATGATACTCAGCAGAGACAGGTGTTACCTGGTAATAGCTAAGGAACTGATACTGCATGATACTCAGAAGACAGGTGTTAACTGGTGGTAGCATAAACACTGCAAAAACATTATACTCAGCAGACAGGTGTAACCTGGTGATAGAATAGGAACAACAAATGAATCTTACTCAGCAGAGACAAGTGTTAACTGGTGATAGCATAGGTACTGCAACTGCATGATACTTAGCGGAGACAGGTGTTAATTGGTGATAGCATAGGAACTGCAAACGCATGATACTCAGCAGATAAAGATGTTATCTAGTAATAGCATAGGAACTGCAACTGTATGACACTCAGCAGAGGCAAGTATTACCTGGTGATTTCATAGGACCTGTAAATGCATGATACTCAGCAGAGACAGATGATACCTAGTGATGGCATAAGACTTGCATCTGAATGATATTCAGCAGTGACAGGCGTTACCTGGTGATAGTATAGAAACTGCAACTGCATGTAACACAGCAGAGACAGATGATACCTGGTGATAGCAAAGGAACTGCAACTGCATTATACTCAGCAGAGACAGGTGTTACCTGGTGATAGCATAGGAACTGCAATTGAATGATACTCATCAGACACAATGGTTACTTGATGATATCATAGCAACTGCAACTGAATGATATTCAGCAGACACAGGTGTTAACTGGTGATAGCAAAGGAACTTCAAAAACATGATACTCAGCAGACAGGTGTTACCTGATGATAGAATAGGGACAACAAATGCATGTTACTCAGCAGAGACAAGTGTTAAATGGTTATAGCATAGGTACTGCAACTGCATGATACTTAGCAGAGACAAGTGTTACCTGGCGATAGCATAGGAACTGCAAATGCATGATACTCAGCAGGGACAGATGTTACCTAGTGATAGCATAGGATCTGCAAATGCATGATACTCAGCAGAGACAGATGTTACCTAGTGAAAGCACAGGAATTGCAACTGAATGATACTCAAGCAGAGACAAGTGTCCCTGGTGATTTCATAGGAACTGCAACTGCATGATACTCAGCAGACAGGTGTTACCTGGTGATAGCATAGGAACTGCAAATGCATGATACTCACAGAGACAAGTCTTACCTTTGTTATAGCATAGGAACTGCAACTGAATGATACTCAGCAGAAACAAGTGTTATTTGATGATATCATAGGAACTGCAACTGTATGATACTCAGCAGACAGGTGTTACCTGGTGATAGCATAGGAACTGCAACTGCATGATACTCAGCAGCGACAAGTGTTAGCTGGTGATAGCATAGGAACTGCAAATGCATGATACTCAGCAGATACAAGTGTTACCTTGTGATAGCATAGGAACTTCAACTGCATGATACTCAGCAGATAGAATTGTTACCTGGTGATAGCATAGGAACTGCAAATGCATGATACTCAGCAGAGACAGGTGTTACCTGGTGATATCATAGGAACTGCAAGTGGGAATAATTGAACGCAACCAACTTCGGTTACAACAGTAGTCGGAAATGAAACATTCAAATTTAAAATAAAATGGGCTCTTACAACCATTTTGTTGTTCACCTATAATAACGCAGAGGTCCAATCAATCAGAAGTAGGTAAATGAGGTATATTTCATTCTAACTAGCACAGCCGACGGAGATTTTGTTACAAACTATTTTTCTGAGTGTTAGGGGGGATAGAAATTTTATATACCACTAGTCGATTGATAAAATCGTTAGTTTTCAATACGGCCTATGTTCCAAGTTAATTTTAACGTTATATCATACAAGGATACGTCGCATGCTAGACACGAAATACCAAACAAAATGATATTGCCCTATTGCCTCAAATTGAGGAACGCCACCAGATATGCGGATTGAATTACAAATGCCAGAGTATAAGGAAGTGTGGGTGGTAAACGTTTAAAACTGATCGGTCGACACAGCATAAAAATATTGTTATCGCTTTGTGTAACTGCCTTCAATCCCCAAACGAGACCATAAACTCTGGCAGCTAATAATAATCTTCCTCATGTTGACATGTGCCCTAAATATTTTTTAATTATCTTTTTAATGGTTCAAATCTGGCTGCCAGCCAGTGAATTAAATTATAGAACACTCTGACGGCGAATACACAGAAAATAACGACTTTCCTTCATCGTGAAGATGGCAAATAGTGGGAGGTAATATTTTCCTCCAGAATATGTTTGTTACTAAACTGTACAAGATAATTATTTTGCAGGCATTGTTAAACACAACGTTTTGTAATGCCAGTTCTGTAATACGTAAGAAGTCATTTATATTTTAGTTGTTAATTCAGAGCCCATCATTCATACACAAACTGCTGTTTGCATATTTCATAAATTAGCTTTACAAATTCAAAAGAGTAAAACAAAACATATCGTTGATCGGTATCTGTTTGCACTGTGTAACTAGTTGGCTTTATAAGACAAGAAACCATCGTTCCGAGTTCGAATCCTGAGCATATAGGTTGTACCTTAAGAACATTTACCAGTTAAAAATATTATTTTAAGTTATTACTGTCGAATTCACATAACTTTTCGAATACTCTGCCACAGATTGATTTCAATACAAATGGTAGTAGACAATGAAATGCAATTAACATATATTTTAACAAACCTACGTACAGGATATTCCCTAAGTAATTCGTCAAGATATGTGTCATGTTGTAGGGGATAATACATACTTAGTGTCGCAGAGACCTACAAATTGTGGTCTTAGAGGTTTAAGAGGCTGTGATGATGCGGCAACAAACACACTTTGCGACGCCGGCCGAGCTGACAGTCCGATGATGGGGACGGGATAGGGCAGTGGTATAACTGTTTCTACGTCCACACACTACCAAGATGATTCCTGTTCAATGTCTGGTCGAGGTGACTCATATGATCTCACATGTACGTGATAATGCGGCAAATTAGCGGTATGTCTTGAGGAGCTACAGTACCCTATAACTGTAAATCTGAACCAACTATTATCAGACTTCATCATCGTCACTGGAACCCTCACAGTGCACTTGCAAAGTAACTGATATGTTACAAGTGGCTAGTGAACAGTTAAGACATTATTTTAATAGTGAGAAAAGGCAAGCAACAGTAAAACATTACAAACAGTGCAGCATTTTGCTTTCGGTAACAGTACACAAATGCAAACACCAAACAAGTAGACGTCATTCACTACAATAGTTCAAACATTCGCTTCAATGCACACATGGTAAGACATACAATCTCGAGATTTATGATGGTCGCTGAGCGGTGTGCAGAGCCTAGACCGACACACGTTTGTTAGACAACTTCTGACCGTACGTGAATGATGTCCGATAAGCGTCGATTCAGGAGCCTTAACTTGGCGTTTGGTTCATCCCACAGCGCCAGGAGATCTTTGCTCGAAACCGTTCAGGTTCCTAGTCTATTCGAGACGAGTCGAGTGGTTGCACTAGCATGCGGCTCAAGAGTATGCGAGATGTGGTATGCTGGAGACATGTGCTGTAGTATTATTCACAGTGCGGACACCTTACCGCTCATTGAAAATTCTCAAAAAATATCAAGATTAAAATACTGAGCAGCTTTGTTTTCATAAACAACTCTTTCATCAATTAAAACAGTCATTTTTTAGTAACTTCTATTCACATGTGTGTTTAAAACGTGATTAGATATTTGGGAAGAACTAGCGGATGCACGTGCGAGGCAGCGAGACTATATTAATGTATAAACATTGTTGTAAACCCATCCCTACTTTACAAAAAATAAAAACACACAATCTATCAAGCCATGTTTTTTTTCTGGATATTATGTAGCGTAATCAACAGGATCAATTAATTGAATTTTTTAGAAAATATAGTTTATATCCTTTTAAACGATCACACAAAGCATAAGATGGAAACAAATCAAACACGTTTATTTACGTAACAATTCCACATGAGATCATTCCGTCAAAATCCGAAAATAAAACACACTTCGGACAAATACTAAATGTGATTAACACACCATGCTCATTAAAAACACAGAATCTAAGCTTTTAACCATGGCTAAAAACGACCTTTTCAGACTGCCGTACTTTAAAATGGTTTATCGTACCGAAGCCTACATACGCGTTGAAAAACTTTAAATAGCGTAAGCTAATGTACCATTTATTAAAATAATTATTTTGAAGGTAGTTAATTTTTTGCGTAAGGAAAAATTTTCTTCATAATTCTCTGTAAAAATAGTCATATGGGCGAACTTTACCATTAAGTAGAAAACACAATCCAAAAAAGCTGTATGTATTTAAAGAACATACTGTATTATCCCTGTGTATTTGATACAATCAGGACTGCCGGAAATAAACAATCTCCTTGATATACAAAATGTAACAGAAGTGATGGTCAATAATAATTTACACATGGAAAGTACTGGCCAAAAGAAGCTACAAATGCCCAATAAACATGGGTCCGGAAATCAACCGTTGTCGAGTTCTCGTAACAAGTCGAATTGGGAACCAACTCCAAACGCGTTTGTATTCCTAGGTAATTACGCTGGTATCTCAATGTATGGGTTCGCCTATCATGTTGTTGACGCATGCGCAACTTCTCCCCTCGCTCCCTACATGCACTGTACCGTACAGACGATCAGTTACGAAAGTAAAGGCACCATGGATGGAGGTTACACTAATGAAGAGTACGCTGACATGCACTTCATGTATGGCAAAGCTAATGGCAGTGCAATTCAGGCTGCACGATTGTATGAAGAAGCTTTTCCTCGCCGCAGGTAGCCCGACAGACGTACATTTACGAGGTTACATCAGCGCCTTCGAGAAAGTGGGAGTTTCGCACATCATGTACGAGAAGGTGGACCCAGATCCATAACACCTGATGTTGAGGAAAGGGTCTTAGACATTGTACACGAACGTCTGAGTACTTCAACAAGGAGGATTGCTATCCAGGAGCGTGTGCTGAGTCATATCAGTGTGTGGCGGATTTTACATCGGCAATTACTGTATCCGTATCATCGCCAGCGTGTGCAAGCCCACAACAATGCAGACTTCCCTCCTAGAGAGAATTTCTGCCAATGGATGCAACAACAGTGTACTTTGAACCTCCTGTTTGTAAGCAGTATCCAGTTCACGGATGAAGCTGGGTTTACCCGTGACGGCATTTTCAACTTTCATAACTGTTACATTTGGGCCAATGTCAATCCCAATGCGACACACGTGTCACGACATCAGCAACGTTTTTCGTTGAACGTCTGGGCTGGACTGCTCGGAGACCGCATAATTGGACCACACTTTCTACCACAGAGACTAACCGGAGATCGGTACAGGCAGTTTGTGCGTACTGTACTTCCAGATCTGCTTCATGATGAAGATGTTCCACTGAACCAACGCCTGAACATGTGGTTCATGCATGACGGTGTTCCAGCACATTTTCAATTACGTGTGCACCGGCTTCTAACTCGACGGCATGGTCAACATTGGATAGGTAGAGGAGGACCTGTGCCATGGCCTCCATGGATTCCTGTGTGTGGGGTCATGTCAAAAGCCTGGTCTATGCTACTGAGGTCAACTCTCTTGAAGAATTACGCTTGCGGATTGAAGCAGCCTTCCAGCATTTACAGAATACACCAGGACTGCCTGAGAGGATTCGCAACTCGCTTTAGAGACGAGTTCAATGTTGCATCCAGACGCATGGGCAACATTTTGAACACCTTCTTTAAAGATTAGAAATTCCATGTGTTCCTACATTCTGATCAACTGCAACAAACAATGTGTTCTATCTCGACAACGGTTGATTTCTGGACCCATATTTATTGGACATTTGTAGCTTCTTTTGGCCAGTACTTTCCATGTGTGTATTATTGACCATCACTTCCGTTACACCCTGTATATCGTTGCCGAAAATAATTAGGTAATTTACAGTTCCTTTTGTTTCGAAAATTAAATTATAAAATTAAAAATTTGCCTTCGTGGATGGTTTCACGAAAATATATTTACTTATAATTTACAAGCAAGCAGCTTTTCAAAACGCTACAATTAGCCACAATGAACGCATCATTGATATAGCATAATAATACCGGTCCTAGTTTGTATTTTTTAAATTCCTTGACTCTTATCATTGTAATCAATCATACATTTTTTGCATTGGGATCATAGAATGAGGAGGTATTGTTACTGTCGGCATTACGACCTAGTTATTTCAATGGCCACCGCTTCTCACTCAGTACACAAATTCTGTATACGAGCTCTTGAAAGTGGAGCATGCCATTTTCTGTAGTATTCGTTTTCATCATTCGACTCGAGTGACGTGCAAATACAAACATGGCAGTCGTCGAGATCCAAACACTTCACTTCGACGGTTAAAGGTGAAGTTTATGTATTATTCGTCGCTTTTTGGAAATAAACATTCGTAATAGAACATTCATAATAGAGTATTAACTTGTTCTAGAAACCTAACAACAGCAAAACTGTGATTAAATGTATAAATGTATACGTCTTCACAACATAACCTAAGTTAACGAAGAACAAGAACAAACACTGCTTCTTTGATGTCAAACCGTTGTTGACTTTACCTAGAAGAGATGTATAGCCGAGTGGTAAAATACGTGCGATTTGTCGCACACGTAAAAAACGTTTTGGTTTTGAGTCTTAGTTTGGCAATTTTTTTTTAATTTCAAGTTTTCTTGTTGGTTTAGTTAAATTTTATCCTTTCAAACAATTTAGTTCCGTTAAAAATATTTTTGGCAATTTTATCACTGCCAAAAAAGGATCGAATTGTACAAAACTACAACAAATTTGCCTACTGAATTTAATTTGTTGTTTTTTGCAGTTAAATGTATTTTAAGTTAAATGGCTACTTTTAATTTCTCCTCGTGCTCTTATCAGGGAATTTATATCAGGCATGTATTTTGAGTTTGGAAAACTTAGCTCTGTTAGTAGCAGGTATGATAACTACGAAGAAATATGAAAGAAAATAACATTTTGCGGTTCGAAAATATTTTTAAAATTTAGGATGACGTATTTACAGTGCGGGATATATGTTGGAAATATGTCAGCCATAAATCAAGTCACTAAAATAATAAGATAATTTTTTTAATAGACAACTAAGATGTCACATCATACTGTATAGCAATCACATTTTGAGTTTATCGAAGTGTTCCATTGTGAACAAAATCACAGTAATGTTAGGCTAAACTCTATGAGTAGACGTGGTGTAAAGTTATACTATGTTAACCAGAAACTGTACTTGTTTTAATAAGTTTCTACATTTTTATGAGACATGGTTTATTTTGCAATTGTTTAGCTTTTACAGTTTTTATGTGATGGCATGTTAAAGTCAGAATTTGCATAAAACTGTTTTATAAGAAAGGAAAATCAACTGACTTAAAGAAATGAAACAATTCAAACTGAAGAACAGCGTCATCGCCAACGCAAAGTAATGAATTAAAGACTTTGAATTTTCGAGATAGTCGACCTACAATTAAAATGTTTTTTAACTTTAGAATAGTTAGGCTTATATACATTCTCGAACAATGCGTTTGCTGAAAAAGCAGTGTTATTTGAAATAATGCAAATGCATATCCTTTCAACAAATTATTAAGTTGTTCGATTTAAAATACATTTGAAACATAAGAATTAAAAAACTAACCTTCCGGAACAAATAAGACAAGTGTTACAAAATATTCTGAAACTCAGATGTATTCATTAGTGTGATAAACTATATTAATAAATACTTATCTTAATGATGAAGTATAACATATTTTATATAAAAGTTGTCAGTATACGAATGTCCTGTTTATAAGTGAGATTTTTGGACCAACTTGGTTCAATTGACTTACGTGCACGCCTTCAGATCTACTTCGAGGTCAGTGATTGGATATTTTAAACGCTAAGCGTTTTTGCTTTATACCCGCTAATTAGTGATGTATGGTGTAGCAGTAATCTTATTCTGATTGGCTCAGACAAATAAGTGACGCCTCTACACGAAGATATGCAGCCAATAACCACGAAGCAAAGCTGCAGACATGCACGTACAAAATATCTCGTATCGGCCTGTGTATACATAATTATTTTAACTACGCACTTAGTAAGCTATTATATCCTTTCTTTAAACGATCTAAGACACTTGTTATGAAAAATAATTTGGGAGATTAAAAAAGTCTGATATTTACATAATTATTAATTAACTCCGCAAAACTGTAGTAAATTGTATCTAACATTGTTACCACAACAAGTGTTGGGGAGTGCTCGGTTTAATGTGAACAGACTATAGTGTGGTAAATAACGTTCCAACACACACAGTTTTAAAACGTGAATTTATTTTTAACACATTTTTTTAATGTTTCAATTTGAAATGATAATTAGTTATAGTAATGTTATTTACGTGAAGCCAACCTTTTCTACATTTACATAAAGTTATGCACTTAATAATATGCCTTGCAATTAAGTATTTTCTAAAATGAAACTCAGGATATTTAAATGTTTTGTAAATATTTAATGTTAAATGTACTGCCAATGAACCAAACTCTGGAATATCGCGACAATTTTGCTTCGTTTTATGTATATTATGTAAATATTCTCTTTGTATCTTACCTAAATAAACTTCCAAACTAAGCCTTTATGTTGATTACTAGCTTAAACATAAAGCAAAACTCACAACTGCTTGATAAACAAGTTTTCGTTATATTGCATTGAACGAATTAGCGATTCAGTTTTAAATCCTTAAATACAAACTCTCTGAAAAGCAAAACAGCAATACGCAATATGATGCTGTACACCCAGTCGTATGCGAGACAACCAAGTTACTCGGTTTGAACCACTCGACTTCCATTCCGAGCGCTCCAAGTCGACTCGAACGGTTCCAGCACACCAACACTGTGTTTCGATCGACTAAACACCATTCTTCGACTTCCTACTCGCACGCGACTGAAAAATCGACCATACGCCCCCAGGTCTGCTTAACAAAAGTGAACCACTTGTAACTCGTGATCCATCTCCGGCTTCTTCCTCAAACAAGCCGGGTTTCCCACCCATTTAAAGTTTGAGAATAGGTTGACGTCATTTCGGCCCAAAGGCCTCTAGTCATTCGCTTTACCGTATGCTTATGAACAGCATTCAATGACTGTTGTACGTATGTATACACTTTTCAGGTTCTGTAGTCTATACAGCTTATTTCCTCGCGGCCAAAAACGACATGATATTAATCGTTCAAGATATTAAAATATATAAGCGCATACAGCACACATTTATCTTAAATATTATAGTCAGCATTGAATGCCCGATAGAGACGGGTCGTCGGCGAGAAGAGTAATAAGGCGCAGTGGCGGATTTAGAAACTTGTTTGCGCCTTCGAGGGGGGAGGAGGTCTTATGTGAATTTATGGATTGTAAAAAATACCAGCCACATCAAAAGTGTGATTGTTTATTGATACAAGACGTTAAAAATATCGTACATATAAATAGGACACAATATATGTACTTGGATAGTCATAGAACAAAACTCCAGTATCCTTGTGGCAACTGGATATACTTTGGCTACATAATGTTGAAAACTATTATAGGGGACGGAGCATTCAGTCCGGTAGCTTCCAACCACACCCCCTAATCACCCCTATGACCGACAGCGAGGCAGATAAATTGCAATTGCTGGTCATCATGCCATTGGCTGTAACATCAACATCAACACAACAATGGACAGTTCTTGACAACTACAGTACTGCCTGGAACCAATCCACGAGCACTCTCCTTGTTCCGACTACACTGTGAACGCACACAAGCCTTATTCCAAATATCAAGTTACCTTAAGCACTCCAACTTTAAACAATGTGTAGTTCTTAACAACTACAGTACTGCCTGGAACCAATCCACGAGCACTCCCCTGGTTCCAACTACATTGGTAACGCACACAAGACTTCTTCAACATAGCTAGTTCCCTGAAACACTTCAACCAAAACAATGTACAGCTCTTGATAACTACAGAACTACCTGGAACCATTCCTCGAGCACTGCCCTTGTTCCGACTACATTGTGAACGCACATAAGACTTATTCCACATAGCTATTTACCTGAAACACTTAAACCACAACAATTTACAGATCTTGACAACTACAGAACTGCCTGGCACCAATCCACGAGCACGCGCCTAGTTACAAATGCATTGTGAACGCACACAAGAATTCTTCCACATAGCTAGTACGCTGAAACACTTCAACCACAACAATGTACAGTCCTTGAGAACTACAATACTGTTTGGAACCAAGCCACAAGTACTCTCCTTGTTCCGGCAACATTGTAAACGCGCACAAGACTTACTCCACATAGTAAGTTACCCGAAACACTTCAACCACAAAAGTGTACAGTTCTTGACATCTACAGAACTGCCTGGAACCAATCCACGAGCACTCGCCTAGTTACCAATGCATTGTGAACGCACACAAGAATTATTCCACATAGCTAATTCCCTGAAGCACTTTAACCACAACAATGTACAGTTCTTGAGAACTACAGTACTGCCTGGAACCAAGCCACGAGCACTCTCCTTGTTCCGACAACATTGTGAACACACACAAGACTTACTCCACATAGTAAGTTACCCGAAACACTTCAACCACAAAAGTGTACAGTTCTTGACATCTACAGAACTGCCTGGATCCAATCCACAATTACTCACCTCGTTACAACTACATGGTGAACGCATACAAGACTTCTTCAACAAAGCTAGTTCCCTGAAGCAATCAACCACAAAAATTTACAGTTATTGACATCTACAAAACTACCTGGAACCAATCCACGAGCACTCCCCTTGTACCGACTACATTGTGAACGCACACAAGACTTATTTCACATAGCTAGTCTCCTGAAACACTTCAACCATAACAATGTACAGTACTTGACAACTACAGAACTGCCTGGCACCAATCCACGAGCACTCGCCTGGTTACAAATTAATTGTGAACGCACACAAGAATTCATCCACGTAGATAGTTCCTTGAAGCACTTCAACCTCAACGATGTACAGTTTTTGACATCTACAGTACTGCCTGGAACCAATCCACGATTACTCACCTTGTTACAACTAACTGGTGAACGCACCCAAGAATTCTTTCACATAGCTAGTTCCCTGAATCACTTCAACCACAACAATGTACAGTTCTTGAGAACTACAGTACTGCCTGGAACCAAGCCACGAGCACTCTCCTTGTTCCAACAACATTGTGAACACACACAAGACTTACTCCACATAGTAAGTTACCCGAAACACTTCAACCACAAAAGTGTACAGTTCTTGACATCTACAGAACTGCCTGGAACCAAGCCACGAGCACTCGCCTAGTTACCAATGCATTGTGAACGCACACAAGAATTATTCCACATAGATATTTCCCTGTACCACTTCAACCAAAACAATGTACTGTTCCTGACAAATAAAGTAAAGCCTGGAACCAATCAACGAGCACTCTCCTAGTTCATACTATTACTCACCTGATTACAACTACATGGTGAACGCATACAAGACTTCTTTAAAAAAGCTAGTTCTCTTAAGCTTTTCAACCACAACAATGCACAGTTCTTGACAACTACAGTACTGTCAGAAACTAATCCACGAGTACTCTACTGGTTCCAATTACATTGCGAACGCACACAAGACTTCTTCCACATAGTTAGTTCCCTTAAGCAATTCAACCACAACAATGTACAGTTCTTGATAACTACAGTACTGCTTGGCACCAATCCTCTAGCATTCCCCTGGTTAAAACTACTCGGTGAACGCACACAAAACATCTCCAACATAGCTAGTTCCCTGAAGAACTTCACCACAA